>JAUMHP010039636.1:0-10885 GCA_032361065.1 Enteromius trimaculatus | reverse complement strand
TTAATTTAATTTAATTTAATTTAATTTAATTTAATTTAATTTAATTTAATTTAATTTAATTTAATTTAATTTAAAAAGGATTTCTAAGGATCATGTGACACTGAAGACTTTTAGTGCCACCATCACAGAAATAAATGGAATTTTAAAATATCAAATTGTTTCAAATTGAAATAATATTGAACAATATTACTGTTTTTTACTGTATTTCAGTCCAGAATAATAACATCAAGAAGTCATTAATGTGCGTGTTGTAATAACTTAATGCACAGCCAACTGATCTTGCTTGATTTCAAGAGAAAGGAAAGGTTATAAAATTGTGCAGTATGGCCCCGAAAAAGCTGTTTGACTAATTGACAGGTTAAAATAGTTAATACAGTTTTGTGCAAAGGTTCAAGGAATGTAATAGATCTGGGTTTGAGGAAAATGTGCTTGCTTGTTTTACCTGCTGGAGAAAACCTCACGCTTGACCACACGACTCAAATGTCCTGTTCTTTCCTGCATCACACATTAGGATCATAATTACACACATTATTGCCTGCACAAACTTGCCTAGACATTAGTGACAGATTTTCATTAACAGCAGTAACTTTTTAATCTGTTAGTAATGGAGAAACAACCAAACCCAACACATCATTAATTTGGCCATCATCATTAAGTCTTAATTGAATTTATTATCTTGCACCTAAATAAACCATTAATAGCATGAGCTACTGTATTTCTAAATGCCACGTTCCTGCAGTTTTGGCTTTGTGCTTGTTTTTATATTTCTCTGCACACTTAATCCAAAATGTATATAAAACTATTGTATTTGTCTCCTGCTGCGACTTGAATAAGGGCCTGTTTAAATTGCCATATTTTTTTTTTTTCTTCCTCAATTCTTCCTCAAGTCTAACAAGGAAACCCATAATAATCGTCGTCTTTACGGTGGATTTACATTTATGTATTTTACAGAGGATTTCATCCAAAGCAGGTTAAATTGCATTTAAGGAATTGTGTATCTTGGGATTGCACCATGCTTCTGGTTGAGCTACAGAAATTGTGTAGGACTATAAATACTTTTTTTGTTTATTATTATTATTATTATTGTTATTATTGTTATTTATTTCCTTAATTCTTCATATGACTTGATTGCTGTGTAACTTGATTTACCGGAGTGGTGTATCGGGATATTAATTTATTAACAGAAGCAGTGTTTATAATTTATCGCAATTTAATAGTATTTGCAATCATTTAAAATTCTAGGAAAATATACTTTAAAATGTAATTTATTTCTGTGATGCAAAGCTGAATTTTCAGCATCATTAGTCTTCTTCAGTTCACTTCTTTTTAGTAGGCTTTTATTTTTTTAGTATTTTAGTATTATTTGATTAATACTAAGTTTAAACAACATCGTTTTTGAAATTGCAATCTTTTGTAACCTCAGAAATATCTTTACTGTCACTTTTGATTTAATTTAATGCATCCTTGACAAAGTAATAAAATAATATTTAATAATATCATTTGAATGTTGTATAACAGACTTGTATGATGTATCACCATATTAACTGTACAAAGAAAAACAAAGTTTTAAAGCAGCTGTTCATCATTTCTCTGTCACCAAACTAATCTTTACAAACAGAAAGTTTAAACTCTCCTCGGGTTGCCTGTTGTTTATTCAAATATGTAATGATATTAATATGCAGCTATAAAAATAGATTTAGCTGTGTTAGACTTGCAGAAGGCTGAAGGTGAGAGTGTGATCTTTCCCACATATCACCTTCTCAGGGCTGTTAGGAAACGCATGGTTGCACACACTCTGTATTCACGCGTTCGGTGTATGCTTGCGTCTCGATCTCCGAGGCTCGTTTCCCAGCAGCAGAACGTCCGTGTCTCTGGCTGGATTTGTGTTGCTGTGGGTTTGATGTCTGCTTCTGCTGCGGTGGAGCTGCTGCTTTCATTTTCTCTGCAGGAGAAAAGATGGATTCGATCAGTGACCTTTCAGCTCTTTGTCAGATGTGGCCACGCCAGAGCGCTCTGACTCTGTTCCCTCCTCTGACTGTTTCTACGGTTACCTGATAAAATGGAATATTTCCCCAATGCAGCAACACCAAATCAAACTGAAATAAAATAAGTGTGTATATGTAATCTATATAGATGATTGTTTGATAGATAGAGCTAGATAGATAGAGCTAGATAGATAGATAGATAGATAGATATTTTTTTTTTTTAAATGAACAGAAGAGTGTTTTTTCAGTTACCTGCAGTTGGTTTGTTTTGTAGATGCAGCAGTTGGATGAGAAGGACGCTCGACGTTTCCAGCTGAAAATCGCAGAACTGAGTGCTATTATCCGTAAACTAGAAGATCGCAACGCACTGCTGTCAGAAGAACGCAATGAGCTGGTGAGTCTTTGATAATGTTAGGGTGAAAAAATAGGTATTTTTTTATGTAAACCAAAAAAAACAACTTTATTTTATTTATTTTATGGTACTGTGAAAAGATGTTTTATGCTTTATTGTTATGTTATCGTATATTTTATTTTATAGTAACACATATTTTTTTTTTATTTATTTATTGTTGCATTTAAAAATATTAATTAATTTGTTTTTATGTAAAAAGTTTATGCTAAATATTTATTTAATACTTTATTGTTATGGGGGGGGGGGAACAAATATTTAATTTTATAGTAATAAAAATCATATTTTGTTAGTTCGGTTTGAATTTATTGCTGTGATATAATTTATTTTGTTTACTTTTGTCCAAAAACTAATTTAGCCTTCTTCAAAATTGCCTGTGAACTTTCTTTTCCAAGCTGTATTTACATTGTGCACAAATGTCTTCTGTATCATGTTTACTGTAATATCATAGCGTATTAAAGAGCGTCCTTGCCTTTCTAAGTGTTATGTGATAGCATGAATGTTCTCTGTAATGGTGGTAAGTATGTGAGCAGTGATGAATGACTTCAGTGTTTGCTCCTCTCAGCTCAGACAGCCTTAAAGATCAATACAGAGACAGAGTGATTTAAACACAGCAGCTGAAACCTTCAGCAAGGGTTAGGACTCAGTTCACGTCTCAATACAGTCCTCAACAATGACAGAAATAGCCCAGTTGATCAGTTCAGATTTCATGTCTGAAACTAATTTTCTGACTTGTTAGACACACTCAGTTCTTCCAATATACAGTCCAGATCAGTTAGTTTTGCAGTAATTTTCAAAATACCACATTTTAAAAGACTGCTTTGTGTTCAAATGAAGTAACTTTGCAGGTTTTATTTGTAAAAGTGTATTCTGAAATCAGTTCTAGTATAGCCGTCCTTCCTAAAGGAATGTTATTCATGCATTTTAAAGTATTATTTAGTGTTACTGTATGTTTTTTTTTGTGTCTGTGCTCAGTTAAAGCGTCTCCGTGAAGCTGAGAGCCAGTATAAGCCTTTACTGGACAAGAACAGACGTCTCAGCCGCAAGAATGAGGAACTGGCTCATGCATTGAGACGCATGGAGAACAAACTGCACTTCGTCACTCAGGAGAACATCGAAATGGTACTGAAGCGAAACAATGCATATACAGATTTGCATAGCATGAGCCCTTTTAATTTGAGATATAGCATGCTTTTATTTTGAAGAATTTATAGTCACATCACAGCAACTCTAATAGAGGCTGAATTATGATGAATCACATCCTAAATAAAAGAACTGTATATATGATATATGTGTATACTGTGTGTATTTATTACGCCCTGCATTAAAAATTATATTTTAAAATGAAATATTATATTGTTGAACATCAAATGGTGACCAGTTAGTTATTTAAATACTGATTTGTTATTCATTATTCATCATTATTCATTATAACTATGCATTATATATACTATTTAACCCATTGTAATCATGTTTATTGTGTGTTATAAATTATCATACTCTTAAAAGCTATTACCACAAATAAGTAAATATTATAACATGTTAAAACTGTTCTTATTCATGAGATAATACAATATATTATAAAGTTATTTATAATGCATTATGCATTCATTATAACGCCTTAATAATGCATATTATAAATACGGGCTCTACTGCATGAACCTGTAATACGTAAATACGTAAATACGTTTGATACAAAAGCAGTGTTTTTTTAGATAAAGTTAACACTATTTGCATCCAACCATAGCTTTGAATACTGAAGCGTCTTTATGTAACATGGTCATGTTTGCAAGTAGAGAAGTGCACTGCCTTGTTGCTGCTCATGTCTAAATGATCTGATTGTTATGATAGCTCATCAGACATGAGTAATTATCTGTCAGCACACATCCGGTCACTTGCTTGTTCTGTTTGCAGCGAGAGAAGGCCGGGACGATTCGCCGCCCCAGTTCTCTGAATGATCTGGATCAGAGTCAAGAGGAAAGAGAGATTGAGTTTCTCAGACTACAAGTGCTGGAGCAACAGAACATAATCGATGATCTGTCCAAGGTATCAGCTTTTCTTCTCACACGGATGCACAAAAAAAGCCATGATTAAATTATACATGCAAACTGCGTCATGCTGTTTTCTGATCAGAATGCTTTAATTTCCAGGCGATGGAAACCGCTGGATACGTGAAGACCGTGATAGTGAGTGTTTTTGACTCTGGGAAATATTCACACTGTGAAATTATAAAATATGCTTTTTGCATATGAGCGCAGTGCATGTCACCTAACAAAACCCAGATGAAAATGTCTGCAGAAATATCTGTTTTGTCAACGGTGTAACGGTGTTTGTCTTGTCCCACGAGATATGAAAGTGTGTGTAAAAAACAAAATACGGGTTCGGGTCACCCGCTTGACAATGTATTGCTTGTACCGACGGTTTCTTTCAGATTTTACATGACTCTCTCAAAGTGAAAACCTCCGAAAGGAAAATAAAACCAATTAGTTATTATTGTTCAGGCGCCAGACAGGTCACAATTTATATCACTATAATTTATCGTGGATAGCCAAAACCCTCCGTAACACAAGGACAAATAAAAAGGAAACGAGACAATTTCATGCACTTTCTTTGGTTTTAATTTAAGCACAGTTTAAAATAATTCCACGCCACAAATCACAAATTTACACTTACAAAAAAACCTTAAGATCAGGAAATGGGGTGCTGTGTGTGTGTGTGCGCACCTGGTATTTACCACATTAGATAGGAATACCAGTAGATTTTGACCTTGTGGGGACATTTGTTAGGTCCCCATGAGGAAACAAGCTTATGAATCACACAGAAGGAAATCAAAAGATGCACATAATTTCCTGCAAGGGGTAGGTTTAGGTGTAGGGTCAGTGTAGGGCAATACAATGTACAGTGTGTACAGTATAAAAATCATTACGCCTATGGAACGTCCCCATAAAACATGTAAACCCAACTTAGCCACTGAAATGAGTGAATAATGTACTGTGTGTGAGGTTCAGATGGGATGTAAATACAGCATGTGTTCTTTAATCTTGTTTGGATTTTGTTTCTCAGGAGAGAGACATGCTGCTGAGATACAGGAGACAGGACAGCCTACGCAGGAAGAAGCCCTTCAGAACCTGTAGGGTACGCATTCACACTTCATTGTCAAACACTAAAAAAAAAAAAAGTAAAAAGCATGCAAGATATAAGCATAAAGGTGAAAAAAGTAACATTTTCAAATAAATAATAAAATTAATACATTATTATTTGACATTACTGCATAATACTGTAATGTCTTATTCTTAAATGCTGTTTACTCATACATTGCATTTTTTATGATTATGCATTTTAATAATACGTTCATATATGTACATACATTATTTAATTTATTTGCCTATATTTTGTTTAGTTTTGATCATGTACTCTGGATTATTTATTTTTAATTTCTATATTATACTTACAAATTATACTAATTATTATATATTATATAAAAGATTACTTTAATAAATTATTATTATAACTAGATATAAATTATATAAACTAAATTAATAACTATTAATAATACAATAGTATTATTGTTTGAAATATTTAGTTTAAATGTTATCATTTCAGTTTTTTGTTTATATTTTATTGACTTATTGAAATAATTAAACTAAGCATTAAATATGCATTAATTTGTGCATTTTAGTACTAAAAAATATAAATATAATTTTATAAATAATTATATATATTTTATAAAGATTGTATTTTTATGAGGAGCCAATTTTCTCTGTAAGTGTTTGCTGCTATTTTTATTTGAGCTAATGTTGACTTTTGTATAAAAAAAGTATTTATTTTGATTATTTATTAGTTATTATATTTTTCTTTTTCCTTATCTTCTGTATATTTAAGCATCTTTGGTTCAAAAGGGTTTTTAAATGAAATCTCTCTCTCGGTCTCTTCTTAGCCGGTGGTGGAGACGTTTTTTGGCTATGATGAGGAAGGCTCAATAGACTCAGACGGCTCCTCTATTTCTTACCACACAGACCGAACGCCCTGCACGCCAGACGATGACCTCGAAGAGGTGTGTGTGTGTGTGTGTGTGTGTGTGTGAGAGAGAGAGAGAGAGAGACTGTAAACTCTGACTGTAAAGCTGTCGTCTCTCTGTGCTCAGGGAATGCTTAAGGAGGAGACCGAGCTGCGCTTCCGTCAGCTGACGATGGAGTATCAGGCTCTTCAGAGAGCTTACGCGCTCCTGCAGGAGCAGGTGGGAGGAACATTTGATGCAGAGAAAGAGGTCAAGGTAAATCATTTAAACATCCCAGCCATTAAATATTTATATTCACTCTCTTTACCGTAAGAACAACATCTCAGCTATTAGCGGATTACTGTGTAGCTCTTCATATAAATATGATTCTTTTTGAAATATTACACTGTGTAATATAAACCAAACACGATGCAGTTAAAGCTTTTTGGACCATGAGTGACAGGACACTTTTTTTATTGCTACTACTATTATTTTACTTTAGGTGTAAAATACAGCTTTGTAAAACATTTGCATTTCCTAATTTTTTAAAGACAGTAAATAACTTCAACATCACCAATGTAATGCTTCTTTGTGTGTAACATCATAAATTAAACTCCTTTCCTCCAATCACCTTCAATCAACATTCTAGTAACGCCCACTTTTCACAGTCTAATTAATTCCTGAAAAACTAAATTCAAGTCCCACCCTACATTTGTTTCCTAATTCAGTGGAACATTTTACTCAAATATACAAAAGTAAAATGGTTTACAAACTGCATTACTTTTTTTATTTTTTCTATACAGATGTGCAAAAATGATAATTGTTTGTCTGTTTTAGACTCGAGAGCAGCTTCAGGCTGAAATGATCCGGTATCAGACCAGAATAGCTGATCTGGAGTGTGTTCTAAGTCATCAGGGACAGGTAAAGCACCAGCGCACTGTTACCGGTAACTGCAATCTAACGTTTAGCACAGTTGTACTTGCATAATTCCATTAAAGAAATAGTTCACAAAAATGAAAACCACTAAAAATGTACTTACCCCTCAGGCCATCCAACATGTGAATGAGTTTGTTTTTTTTGCATAAGAAGAGATTTCGAGAATTTTAGCATCGCATCATTTTCTGAGTGAATGGGTGCCATCAGAATGAGAGTCCAAACAGTTGATAAAAACATCACAAATGATTTGTTTCCTTACAAACACCAAACATTTCACTTTCAAAAGATATTAATTGATTGATTGGAGTAATGTTGATCACTTGTTTGATTATTGTGGTGTTTTTATCAGCTGTTTGGACACTCATTCTGACGGCACCCATTCACTCAGCAAGAGACTTAACTATACATTTTTCAAATGTGTGTGTTCAAATAATCTTATCTTGGATAGCCTGTCAGCAAATCAGGCAAATTCTTGTTGCGTGTGGAAGCACAATACTTGCATAAAAGTTCTCAGAACATAATTCAAATTGAACTTTAAAGTGCCCTTATTATGGATTTTTGAAAATGAGCTTTCGTGCAGTGAGTAACACAGCTCTAAGTGAGTGAAAACATCTTGCAAAGTTTTCAATCTGAAAGTCATTGTCTTTCAATAGGAGGAGTCAACTCTGAATCATTGCCATTTCATGATGACATGAAAATGAAATATTAGCATATTACCCACACACTTTTTGAACTTTTTCCATTGGTCTGAATGAAAATGCAAATTCATTCTTTGCCACTAGGGGCACTTTTGGGGCATTAAAAACACTGCTTCATATGAAATTGACCAGTCACCGCAGGGGTTTGGAAAAATTAATCGTTGAAGAAATCGTTTGTGAGAGTTTGAACAAATAAGGTCAAAATAAAGGCATATTATAAGAAAATGAAAGTGTTTTTGACCTTGCCTGCATATCAACCTGTCTCTCAACTGTCTCTTTCATAACCCATAATAGGGGCACTTTAACTTTGGGACCCCATTGAAAGAAATAGAATTTTATCAGAGATGGTGAATATGTCTTACAGTGACTCTCCAGCAGTCTTTGACTCTCTGTTTAGTCCTGAGGGCCACTAACAGTCTAAATTTTGAGGCAACACACACACACAATGACAACCCTAGAAGTAATCCCATATATTGGGTGAGTGAAGAGAATGTGAAAGCGTTCGAGAGCAGGGCTAGTCATACATCAGTCTGGACTGTGAGGGGTACGTGCTCAGCTGAAATTGCTCTGGGATCAGAGATCCCCTGAAGGAAAATGAGTCTGGGAGGGCATTGGAGAGGATTTTACACGATAAGATCTGCTTGCATTGAATTTTTAAAATCATTTGCATTCATATTAAATACAATTTTCAGGATATGAAGTGGATTGAGGAGAAACAGGCTCTGTACAAACGCAACCAAGAGCTTGTAGAAAAGGTGGGTGACGTTCATGTTTGTCACGATCAGAGCATGTTACAGAACATTTTTAACACACTTACAGTTTGACATGCATGACTTTGGAAAACTTGGTGTAAAGACAAAAAAGGCTTCTTTATTCACATTACAAAGGCACCAAATTGTAGGGATGACCCAAAAATGACCCTCTTTCAGTAGTTCAGGGGTTTTAATTAATTCCATGAAGCGGATTTGAGGCCGTGAATGCAGCTCATTTGTTTCGCAGACAGTTTTTCTGTCATACCCCACGCTTTGTGCCTTTTGTTCCCAGATTAAAAATATGGAGATGGAGGAGACGCGACTGAAAAATGAAATTCAGGATGCAAAAGACCAAAACGAACTCCTGGAGTTCAGAATTCTTGAACTTGAAGTGAGTCTGAGTGAGTCAAGTATGTCAGGCACAGATTTGAGCTTTTGAAGTAGAAGAATAATGATGACGCTCCTTTTGTTTCTCCAGGAAAGGGAGAGAAGATCTCCAGCCATAAACTTCCAGAACATCCATTTTGCAGAGGGCATGAGTCCCCTGCAGCTGTACTGTGAGGCAGAGGGTGTTACTGTGAGTTGCTCGGGACCATATGCCTCATGTCTCCATGCATAGAGAGACCGGGGCTAGTTGTCACATGGGGGAGGTTGTACTAACGTTTAATAATGATTGATCAGGTTGGGGCAAGTTGTCTCAGTGATACTGTGAAAAAAATTCTATTGGTTTTTTTTTCTCATTTATTTTATTTTAATAATTTCTAATATTATATTACATTATGTTTTCTAACATTCTTAATATTTTGTGCATTTTTACTTCATATAGTTATTTTTCAATCAAAAAATGGTTAAATGCTGTTATTTATTATGTTTTCATACTCATTAAATCCTTTGAAATAAATATTTTTATATCATACTACATATAACACAACATATGTTTTACCTTTTTACTTATACATAGTATTTTAAATTGTTTTAAATAATTATTTAATATTAATGTTACTATGTTGTTTATAATATTATTTTTATAATTGTTTCCCCGTAAATATTTCCTTTCCTATTTCACATTTTAAATACAGAATAGTTTTTCCTTTTTTGCTTTACATATTTTATATTTTTATGTTTTAAATAATTATTTAACATTCTTACTTTATTTTTAAAATTGTTCTACTTATTGAATCTTTCAGAAGAAAGATTTTATATTATCTATATTACATAACAATTACATACAGATATATTAAAAGATATTAAAAGAAGTTAATAATCATCTAATAATCTAGACAATGATGAAAACCAGTGCCACAGAAAGCAACTCCTGCTGTGAATATTTGACTAGGTTTGAATTATTTTAAGATTCTCTTTTTTTTTTTCTTTTTCTTTTTTGCACGTATGAGCTGAGGAATCTTTTTTTTAAGCACACTTTTTAATGTAGTTTTTCGATGAAACTGATATAACAGATAAAACACGTAACAGACTGTCCGTGATCCAGCACAGATCTGATCTACTGATGTCTGGAGGAGCACTCGTGGTTTAATATCTCTCAATTAAAGTCTTTCTCACACCACAGGACGTTGTGATCACAGAGCTGATGAAGAAACTCGATATTCTGGGGGATAACGCCGTAAGTGTATGTTGATTTCATATGTAAATGTGTGTGTTTACACATGCCTGGGTGTGTTTGGTACACATGTGTATTTCTGTCACTGATTTCTCATCTTTTCATTGGACGACACGCACAGAATCTGACCAACGAGGAGCAAGTGGTGGTTATTCATGCCAGAACGGTATTAACATTAGCCGAGAAGGTATGTCTCTTTAAAATAATTTACTTATTTCATGTTGATTTCATGCTGTTTTAATGACTGCTTCGTCTTTTGACGTGTCTCGTGTCCAGTGGTTGGAGCAAATCGAAGTCACTAAATCAGCATTACAACAGAAAATGTTGGACATTGAAAGTGAAAAGGTAAATGTATTTAAATGCATTACGCACTTTTATTTCCATAAGTTCCTCTTGCTCATTTTACCCCAAAATAAAATATTATTTTATAAGAAAGTTACTATTTAAAATTATTGTTTATAATTATATATATTAACATATGTTTAGTATT
>JAUMHP010039635.1:0-10885 GCA_032361065.1 Enteromius trimaculatus | reverse complement strand
CATGACATCTCTTCTTCTCTCTGATTAATGTGCATGTGCATTGTCCCTGATCAAATAAACAAATAAACTAAACTAAACTATAAAACCCTAAATGGCTTAGGTCCTCAGTACTTGAGCGAGCTCTTATCACATTATAGTCCTCCACGTCTGCTGCATTCTCAAAACTCTGGCGTTTCACATGAGAACTGGATCCAACTAAGCTTGGTTCTCCCAAGGTTTTTTTCCCCCATTCTCTCATGGATGGGGTTTTGGTTCCTGTTCGCTGTTGCCTCTGGCTTGCTTAGTTGGGGACACCTGATTTACAGTGATTATTGTTGTCTTGACCACAGAGACCGTCTCTGCATTTGATAAGTAAAGTTTAATACTCATCATTATATATTACCATCACTCTGTTCTTCTAATATACAGTGCTTTGGTACAATCTGTTTTGTTAAAAGCGCTATATAAATAAAAGTGACTTGACTTGACTTGACATTATGCATATGGCTAAGTGAAATATTTAGAGAATCAGCAGCGCGCACATGATTGAGGATACGAGAGAGAGAGAGAGAGAGAGAGAGAGAGAGACCGTTAATGTGCTGAAAACAGAGAGGGGTAAGCATTTTACTATTTTACAGATTAGGAGATTATTGTTTGTGAAGTGATTATATCAGAAAATATGTTCCTCTTCAGTAACTCAAGCCGCGTCGACGAGACGCTATGGGAACGCCCTCAGTGTGACTGCTCTGAGTTGTGTGTAGAATCAGCCGATGGAAAGTTGGGATGTCATGGCGGGGGACGTCACTGGCCAGAAAGCATAAAAGCATGTGGAATATCGCCGGCAGATTATCTTTCTGTCATTCAGCAAAGCGCTCTGTGTGAGTGTATGTCAGTCAAGTGTCTCCGTAAAAAAGCAGGTCAGGTTGGTGCGTATCTGCACATGATGGCAGTGTTACAGGCGAGCCAAGCCGACCTGCTCAAAGACCCAGACGAAGGCGAGCAAGTGAGCTCAGATGACAACAAAAAGCTCCAAAGAACAGCTGACCTCTCATTGTGTGCCACCAAGGAGACCGCCCATGCTTTCGGCAGGTCCATGGCAGCTATGGTGGCCACTGAGAGGCATCTATGGCTGATTCTGTCAAATGTCAAAGAAAAAGACTGATGGATGCCCTGCTTGCGCCTGAGGGTCTGTTCTGCGACGCTATCAGTTCAGTCGTTGACAGAGGCCAGGAAACAAGCGGCAGCGTTTCAGCAAGTTCTTCCTCGTCGCTCTCCAGGTCGTGATTCTACTAGGCGGGAGAAGCCTCACCCGAGTACCCGCTCCTTGTATCGGGAGACACAGAGACAGATCGTTGCCAAGAGAGCCCCTCCCCAAAGACAAGTCAAGTCAAGTCACTTTTATTTATACAGCGATTTTAAAGCAAAGCACTGAATATTACCAAGTATGAGAACAGAGTAATGGTAATGTATAATGATGAGATTAAACTATTCATTTATTAAATGCAGAGATGGTCTCTGTAGTCAAGACGACGATAATCACTAGAAATCAGGTGTCCCCAATTAAGCAAGCCAGAGGTGGCAGCGGAAAGGAACCAAAACCCCATCCATGAGAGAATGGGGAAAAAAACCTTGGGAGAACCAGGCTTAGTTAGGCCTCATTTCCATTTTAAAAATGGCAGATTGTGTAAGGACTTCTAGTGTTTGTGTGTGTGTTTATGTGCATCTGGATCTGGCAATATGTCCACGGAGCACATCTAGGTATTCTTGTCTCCAATGAAGATCATCTCTTGTTGTTGGTACACCATTTGGCATGGATACGGCCTGAGGAACAGAATAAGAGAGAGACAGACTAATATTAGCGTAGAAGCCATTCTTTTTATGATGTAACGAGTACATCGTGTGTTGAGGGGAGTGTTCCCAGTTCCGGCTGATCTAATTAATGCAGCCTAACAATCCTTTAACAGATTTGATTAATAAATGTGTATTCGTGTGTTAAATGTAAGCCAGAGTAAAGAGATGTGTCTTTAATCTAGATTTAAACTAACAGAGGGTGCCCCGCTTCCCGAACAGTATTATATAAATTGTTCCAGAGTTTGGGGGCTAAATAGTATTGATGAGCTAAGCCATTCAGGGCTTTATAAGCAATTAACAAGATTTTAAAATTTATATGATGTTTGATAGGGAGCCAGTGCAGTGTTGCACCGGGCTAATATGCTCATACTTCCTGGTTCTAGTAAGGACTCTAGCTGCTGCATTTTGAACTAACTGTAGTATATTTATCAAGCGTGCAGAACAACCACCCAATAAAGCATTACAATAATCTAACCTCAATCTGTCCTTTACACAATAGAGTTTCTAGTCTATTCAAGAGAATGTTGTGGTCAATAATGTTGAACACAGCACTGAGATACAATTGGATTAATAATGAGATACAACCACGATCAGATGATAGAAGCAGGTCATTTGTAACTCTAATTAGAGCATTCTCAGTACTATGATATGGTCTAAATGCTCACTGGTCCTCACAGATACCATTTTTTCAATAAGAAGGAGTATAGTTGTGTGGATACTACTTTTTCTAGTATCTTTGACAAAAAAGGAAGATTTGAGATAGGTCTCTGGCGAGAGGCTTAATAACAGCCAGTTCAAAGGCTTTGGGGTGTTGTGAAATTTCTTTCAGAGACCAGGAGACTCTTCTTATATTTTAAAGCAGAATTTTCTCTTTATTCAAGATAAATCTCTTCATGAGCTGCAGTCATGGAAGTCTTCGAAGTAGTCTCTAATTGTCTGTTGTCTGATGTCTGTTATCTAACTTAAGTAGTGTTACACTGCAATTCATATTGGTTTTCAAGCGAAAGGAGTAACATAGGGGTGGAGACAGATGAAACAAAGAAGTTCAAATTAGGTAATAAGGTTTGGCAAACTTCCCCCAGTACACCAGTCCTGATCCAATCAGCAAAGCAAATCAAATACTAGAGCAAAAGGCACCAAAACCTGTTACAAACAAAAGGTGACAAAGCAAAAGTCTCAGTAATCAACCTCATTTGACTTACAGTAGAGCACGGGAACTGGCAGGACAGGAACTGCACCTCTGGCTGCAAACTGTTAATGTTAACACGTTTACTTTAAATCCTAAATGCAATGTACTTCACCTTAGTTTCTAATATGATGTTATTTTGGGATGTAAGATCAGCAGATCTAAGACTGATTCTTAAATGTGTAATCAGGGGACATGTCCTAATGACAATGAGGAGTTAATAATAGACAAAAAGAGCATCTATGACTTCTGGAAGTAGCTATTTTAATAATTTAGATGGAATAGGGTCTAACATACATGTTGGCTTAGATGACGTAACGTGTTTATACAATTCTTCTTCTTCTATGGTAGAGAACGAGTGGAATTTTTCCTCAGGGGATCTACATTGCACTGTAGCTGACGGCTGCACAGTTTCTATTACATATCTAATAGTATTAATCTTGAAAGTAAAATATTGCAAAAAGTCATTACTGCTGTGGTCTTGTGGAAGGCCTGTTGATGTTTTATTGTTTTGTTAAATTAGTCACTTTATTGAATAGATACCAAAGGTTATGCTTGTTTTCTTCTAATAGAGATGAAAAGTAATCAGATCTAGCCCTTTTTATAGCTTTTCTGTAAGTTAGCATTTTGTGGTAGAGATGATGGTTCTACTATACTTGTAACATGTAAGATTTCAGTATGATTCAGTATGATTTTGACAGTGAGTAGATCCTGAAACGTGCTGTCTAACCCTAATATATTTCAGAATATCTAATAAAGCAGATCCTAACATATCTTTTTCTTTATCAACATGGATATTAAAATCACCAACAATTAAGACTTTATCTGCTGCCAGTACTTACTCAGTTAGAAAATCAGTATTGCTATAAATTATATCAACTCCACCTCCTTTGCCTTTCGGACGTGGCTCATTTTTATAGCTGTAATCTTGGGGTGTAGACTAATTTAAAGTAATGTATTCATTTGGTTTCTGTCAAACAGAGCAAATCTAGCTTATGATCATTGATCAAATCATTTACAAAAAGTCATTTAGTAGAAAGAGGCCTGATATTCAGTACTCCGAGCTTTATAATTTTTTTCTCTGTATTATAAACAGCTTTTATTTTTTGCACATCAATTAAATTGTTACTTTTAATTAATCTGTGAATAGACACAGTCTCTATAATGTAATGTCTAGGTAAAAGAGTCTCTATGTACTGAGCATTAACTGTCTGCTTCCTGACCAGGGCCCCAGTTAGCAACAGTCTCACTCCAACTCGTCACATTTTGACGCTTGGTAAGGACCCTTTTGCAGCGTTTTTCGATCCTCAAGGTACCCCTTTTCAGGCACATTTCAACGTAAGGGGTCCTCCGTTGTTTTCAGTTGTTTGGCTTAATGTCATGGTTTGTATGCATATATACATTAATTATATAATTTTTTTGTTTTATTGGAGCACCAAACCCCACTCCTACCTCAAACCTACCCACCTCTGAACAATATAAACACACACACAGGCAAATGCAGTTACTGTGCAGGTATTTATTGCTCAAACTAATCATAACCAAGCAGAATAAATACATTACAAACAAGTCATGTCACGTTCCAAGTCTTTTGAAGCCATACAAAGTATTTATGTGAAGAAGAGAGTAAAACACAAGGTTTTAATCACTAAAAATGATCCCGCTCCATTCACGCGCTGTCATCTCAAATAGGAAACATTCGCGTCTGGTAGCATGACACAATGGATCATGAGACACGCAAGAGCCAGTGACAGCCAACGATGACGTAAGGAAGCGCATTTTTTGAAATTCGCTTACAGACAGGACACGGAAGACGGAAGACAAAAGACGGAGACAGCGACCGCGACCGCGTCTATTCCTCTCACAAATCTTGGAATATTAATGTCTTTCAAATGGTGGTTGTGTCTGCCTGCTATATCTTGTGTTTTACTCACAGATGGTAAGTTTAGGAGCAGGCTTTGGATTACGTGCTCATAAATGTGTAAATAATATAATTTAAAATAACTGCTTTGACTGTTTACATTGAAAAATCACACCCCTGCATATATGCAATAATGCTAATGTTTTTACCCAATATATCTTTTAATTATGTCCAAGTTTAATTATGTACGAGTTAAATAAAAAACCAATGCTATTTTGCAGAGGAAGGCCCCGCAGAGCGAAAAAAAGAAGACCTGAAATAAGTGTTTTAGGGCTTCAGAGGGCAGCCCCCTCCGGGAAATAACGGGGCCAACCACATTTCATGGTGCCCGTTTATACCCGGTGCCCTCGGGAGATCACCTCACCAACAGGTTACAGGGCGTGAGCATCTCTGGCAGAAGCTACTTTCAATTTCCCCAGCCCAGCAGTGTAGCAGGGCTGAGACGTTTGCTGGGTTCTCACGAGGGAATGGTCACAGTTCCAACCGAGGGTGAGCTGTGTCGGAACATTCTGTTTGTCCCTCCAATATCATCAGAGACCAGCCTTGAGAGGTTGGTTCCCTTAGTAGACTATTTAGCAGAGTGAAAATTACTGCCAAATGTGTCTCCATGGGTCCTGCATACTGTAGAAAGAAGATACAGTTTGGACGATCCCTGCCAGAAACATTTCAAGCAAGAAAATTTAAGCACAAACATACCAAACATGGATATTAAAGTACAAACTATTCGTAAGTTATCAAACTACATATACAATGAGTGATTAACACATAATAGTTAAATGTGTGGAATACATATAATATGCAGTTATGCATATCGGTAATTCAAGTCCGGTTTAGTGTATTTTCAGGCCTGAATAGGCATGAAAATGCAGTTTTGTGCAACGTGAGTTCAGTTCAGTAGGGTGAACGTGGTTTTGTGAAACCCAGGTGTTAAAGGTCTCCTGAGGAATTTTTGGCTGGTCCTAGTTGAGTGGACATTCATCCAACAAAATCTTTAATTATTCTACCCATGTAAGGATAATGATGTCCTGTGTCTTTGACCATTGTCTTGGTTATTTGCACAATATTGACAATCTCCTACCTGATTTGGGATTCTCAATATGTGTTCTTTTGTGAATGTTCAAGCTGTTCTGTGACAATGTCTGTTGGTCTGCTTGTAAAGGGGTATGCAACCATTGATATATGGCTTCTTGTCGGCGCGTGGCCTCTCTGTGGAATGTTGCTCTTAATGTTTTAATGTTCTGATAAAATCTTACGTATCTGATTCACTCTGATCCCTTACAATAGTGTGGGATTTGACGACGATGCAGGCTCGAATGACACCTGCTCGGATCGGTTCGATTCTCACGTCAGTCGCAAGAGTAAAAGAAGGCAGGTCACTAACTGTCAAGCAGCTTCAAAGACTGCTGGGCCTGATGGCAGCTGCGTCCAACATCATAACTATTGGCCTGTTGTACATGAGACCCCTATAGTGGTGGCTCGGGAAAAAAGTCGTATCCCTGAGGGGAAATCCCCTTCGCGTGATCAAAGTATCACGCCGAGCCGTACGTGCTTTAAAAATGTGGAGGAAACATTCGTTCCTAAATCTGGGCCCAGTGCTGGGAGCTCCGATTTGCCACAGAGCACTAGCGACAGACGTGTCCTCAGTGGTTGGGGAGTGGTCATGAGTGGCCGCTCGGCCCACGGTCTGTGGAGTGGTCGCCATCTCATGTGGCACATCAACTGCCTGGAAATGCTAGCCGTGTTTCGAGCACTCAAACACTTCTTCACAAACGTAAGAGACCAACACGTGTTGGTGCACACCGACAACACATCAGTAGTCTATTACATCAACCACCAAGGATGTCTGCGTTCGCGCCACTTGTACAAGCTGGGGCACCAGATCCTTGTGTGGGCCCAGGACAGATCACTGAGAGCCCAGGAATCAAAACATAGGAGCAGACATCCTGTGGAGACAGGGGCTGAGGACCGGGGAATGGATGCTTCACCCCGAGGTGGTGGAGCAGATCTGGAGAGTATATTAAGTAAGGCTTTGTCTGTACGTTTTTTCCCCGATCGCTCTGCTCTGAGTTCTGGAGAGAGTGCATCAGGATGCGGTCAGTCTACTACTACTTGTAGTCTGCTACTACTTGTAGCACTGTTCTGGCCTCTTTCAAGACTTCCAGGTATGTTATTAAATGATTTATTTAAGAAATACTGTTACACAAAATATCCAGTATTTCCATTTACAATATCAGTCACTGTGATTCAACTGATCACCCAATCCAATAGCAACCAATCTAGTTTAAAACATATATGTATATATTTTGTTAGGCAACACATTTTAGGGATAATTCATGCAAAAGTGAAAATTCTGTCCTCATTTACTTAGTAATGTTGTTCTAAACAATGTATATGTCACGCCATCTGGGTCTTGGTGCGCTGATCTCAGCGCAGTCACACCCTGCGTCCAAAATTGCTTACTTCCCTACTATATAATATGTGAAAAACAGCATGCGAGGCGAGTAGTATGTCCGAAATCATAGCATTTAAAATTCAGTAGGCGAGAAGTACCCGGATGACCTACTGCTTCCAGCCGAATTCTATAGTAGGCATACCATGGACGCTTTCCTATCCCATGGGTCTCCGGGAGAGGACGCATCATTTTTGAAAAATGGAGGAAAGTTGAGACGCGGCTCATTTCAATTGTACGTACCTCAGGAAAAAAAATGTTGTTTATTATGATTAAATTAAACTTGTTTATCACAATCTAAATAAACGGATGACTTATTGAAAGTTTAAATTATCGCACTGTTGTGCGATGCATGACACGTGGCAACATCAATATGCCGGATGTAGTACGTCCAAATTCCATTCATACTACTCACATTCATACTATATAGAACATACTGTTTTAACGGTCGGGTAGTATGTTCAATTTTAAATGTAGTACCTATTTAAGCAGTATGCAATTTCAGACACGGCAACAGTCTCATGATCACTTAATTGGAAATTGGGCTCACCTGGAGTCAATCATCTGCACCAGATACTGTGAAAGCCTCATCTGCCAGTTGCTCTATGGCTGAGCTTGAGGTAAATACTCTAAACCTCTTGAGTGTGCCTATCTCCGCTGATGTCACAGAAGTAAAGCCGTACTCGCCTGCACCGAGCTCTATCCAACCCAAGTTCAACAGGAAGCGTAAGCTATTCAAGCCTCATTGCCTGTCTGCATTACTTACTTGCTCTGCATTAGATTACCACTAGATTGTGATTAACCATGTTTTATTGTGCACCTATTTCCTCACCTGCAATACTCACCTGTTGGCTCACCACCAGCATGAGAGAAAGGTATTTTTAAATGAAAAAAGTTTTGTGTCCCTCCAAGAAGTTTATCAAGACATTAAAAGAAGCTTTTGAGCAGTTTAATTCAAGTCTTCTGAGGACAGAGTCACTTTATATGAGAGACTAACAGATTTAAATTAAACATTTATTAACATTATTTACATTAATAAGGGATAATTTATATGCAAGGATTAATTATGTCGATATTATGGGGGTTTAGTACAGATTGAAATTGTGACAATTTAAGAATGTTGTTTGTTTTTTTTTTGTTGATTTTTCGTATTGTGACATGCATAAAGACATTGGTTTATTTTTTTATTGGGAAACTTTTAAGAGGTTTTATAAATAATGAGTGTATGAAATTTGTATTTCATTTGAAATTGATTGTAAGAAATGGTAATTTTGTATATACATTCATTTATTCTAAATGTTTAAATTAAAGATTAAATGTTTGCAATGGTGGAAAGAGTATTTTAAATTTGTACTCAAGTACAACTACTGTTACGTTGCTGAAATAATACTCAATTACAAGTAAAAATACTGGTGTCAAAACAGTACATAAGTAAAAGTACAAATTTCTGTTTATTTCCCTATTTAATCCCATCTGTCACAATACTGACCTTAAAAAATATATATTTCATATATAAAGCTTTAAAAACCTTACTGACTTATGTTTTAGTGAACAGCTAGATAGTAGGGGTTAGAATATCTGCTTGTTATATCTGACATCAACCCTCGACACTTCTGGGTCCTAACACTCTGCCAGACACTGTGCTCAATGTCATATACTTTCTGCTGTCTTTTGTGTTTTGTTTCGGCTTTGACAGTTCTCCACGTGCTCATTATTCTCTTTGTCCTGCTGTCTCCACCCTCCCTTGATTTCTGATTACATTCTCTCCTGCCTTTTCACATGTCTCGTTAATCTGGTTATTTTCTATTAGTTTCCTCGTTTTGTCAGTATGTGTCGGACTGTTAAAGTTGGTACCTCTGTCGTGTCTGTGAGTTTACCTGTATTGGAAGTCTGCTTCGTCTTGCCAGGCTCCGCTGCTTGTGACTTTGTGTGGCCTCGCAGCCTTTTTCCGAGCGCTCTGGAGAGTGTCTTTTCTGTTCATCCTCCCGGACACGGCTTTCCCGTTAAAGGAGTGGATTCCGGGTCTCGTAGCTCCCGCTAACATGGTGACTGAAACCAGGAGTGTGTAAATTCCTGTGGAGTCTGGACTGTTTGAAGATTCCTTTTTTGTTGTTGTTAAACAAGAAAATAAATTTGTGTTCCCACATTTGAATCCTGCTTCATCCCTGACAGAACGGTCCGAACAGGATGAATTCAGCGGGAGCGGATCCGCTTCATTTAGCGCTCTTGCAGCAAGGGGTTTTGCTGGGCCAGCACTCGTCTCAGCTGAACTCTACCGCTCAGGGAGTGGGTGAGCTGAGTGCCCGGCAACCAAACTCGTTAAACGGGTTGACGAGCTGCAGCGAGAAGCCGCCAACCGACCCCAGTTACTCTAACTAGCATTCCTCTCCAGCCTGAACCTCACGCTAACAACCCGCCGGTCTACGATGGTGATCCTAATGCCTGCCAAGACTTTCTGTCTCAGAGTGCGCTGGTGTTTTTGCTCAATCTCCTGCCTGTTGCGGGAGATTTGAGACTTTTTCCGTGATATGGACACAACACAAGCTACTTTTGCTTTGGTCGGTCAGGCTCTTTGATCGGTCTGCTCAGGGGGATGAGGCGGCGGCTCAGCAGTCTCGTCTTGTTCAAGGGAAGTCATCTGTCACTATTCTATTCAGTTCCAGACTCTAGTGGCTGCATGCGGCAGGAATTGGGGGGGGAACCGCGCTCGTTTTCTCGAAGGGCTGGATTATGTCATCGCTGATGAATTGGCAGCAGTGGATCTGCTGCGGGAGTGGATGACCTCATCAATCTCACGCTTTGTGTGGATCAAGCACCACCGTCAACACCACCAATGCACAAGCTCGTGGTGCGTCCTGGAGGCTTCTTCTGACACTACTAGCCCTGTTTCTGCTGACACAAAGCCCATGCAGCTGGGGCGTCTCTGTTTAACTCCCCAACAGAGACAAGGATTATGTTTATATTGCACAATGCCCTTTAAAAGCCAAGGCCCATCAGTCAGACGGAGAGTCCTGGTGGGTACCTTTCCCTGTTCAAACTCTCAGACTTCGCAGGGGCCATGACCAATGCTCAAAGGGGCGGCAAAGGTACTTGTGGTTGCAGGGTGAAGCTTAAAGGGGCCGTGACCAGTGCTCAGAGGGGCGGCAAAAGTGCTTGCGGTTGCTGGGACAAAGCTTAACCATTATAGGGCGTGGATCATGCCGGAGTGATTTGGGTCTTTTTTTGTTTTTTTATTAATGCAAAAGACACTAAAATAACTGTTGATTTTGGTCACACAAGTAAGTGTTATACACCATTCAAATCTGTTAAATGTCTACTTTTTTTTTAGTTCACTCTCAGTAACAACAAAAGTGTGCACTTTTGCAAAATAACGAAAATAAAATGTGTTCTCTCCATGAACTGTTTTTAAAAAGAGTCACTAAAATAGTCAAGTCAAGTCACTTTTATTTATATAGCGCTTTTAACAATACAGATTGTAGCAAAGCACTGAACATTATCA
>JAUMHP010039634.1:0-10892 GCA_032361065.1 Enteromius trimaculatus | reverse complement strand
CAACCCTCTGTGGTCCGCTTTTTGTAAGGGGAGCCTACAGAGTTGCTGTCAGTGGTGCTGAAGCATAAGTTGGGGGCAGAGCACATGACTAACACACAGTTCTCGCATGTGGAATAAAGAAATGGACTATATCGATAAGATTATGGATATAATTGAAGGGAAACACATCCTTCTGTTTGACTGTGGAGAATTTTGCCACACCTCTGGGCGAAGGAGACCCAGAGGAAGCACAGACGGAGCTACTCCGCTCTAGTCCGACTGCGGGGCAGGGAGGACTCAGGTTACACACATTTAAGGAATTTTTAGGAGCACGGATGCCGTAGGAGTGGCGCCGCAAGCTGGCACCAGCCGGTCCTCTCGCTCACCTGCTGTCCTGATTACGGACACGAGAAGACACGGCCTCTCCGCGGAGGTCGTTTCTCTCTCTTTTCCGACCTGGCGAAGAGATGGGTGTCGCCCAGCCCGCAGCTCCAATATATCTGCTAGATAGGCGCTCTGAGCCCGCGCATAGGATGTTCTTTAATCCTAAGGGGCATAGCTCTCCCTGGTGTAAATAAGCCAGGGAGATGGCATCCACCACCCGCTGTTTAGCCAACCTCAGATTGGGGACAGCATTTCCTTTTCTGCTGTCCGCCTAGCAGTAAGAGCTGCTGGGAGCGTCTGATGCTCCGAGTGCGGTCAGAGTAGAGGCGCAGCGCGCGTACAGGATGCAGCAACTGGGGTGGACTGCCGTGAGAGCCGTTTCCCAGCTGCACGGTTGAGAACCCTGGAACATGAATAGCGCGCAGCAATTTCAGCCGCTTGTGACTCCACGGAGCAGATGGTGGGCGAGCTGAGAAACACTGCCATCAACTCGAGGCAGCTGATATGCCAAAGCAGTCGGACGCCTGTCCAGGGACCCGAGGCTGCTTGCCCGTTGCATACAGCACCCCAGCCCGTGGAAGAGGCATTAATGATGACCACGGCATGCCTGGGAACCTTCACCCTGTCACCCGAAGAGCAGTCCTCATCACCTCCGGGCTGCCTGTGTCAGAAACGCTTCCAGCCCCTCCGGATGGAATTCCTGGATGCCGCAGGGGAACGCCCTCAGCGACTAGCAGACGGAGGAGGACTCGGGGGCGGACTGGCCGGGCCGAGGCAGGACGTGAGACATCGCCTCGGTCTGCTGCTGAACTGTGGAGAACTCCTGGGCTAAGTCCTTGACAGTGTCGCCGAATAGGCCAGCCTGGAAGATGGCGTCGAGAAAGCGTGCTCTCTTGGCGGCCGGCACCTGCGTCATGCTCAGCCATTGAAGTCACTCCTGGACCACCGTGGTGGACATCACCTGGCCAAGGGCATGCGCCATGACCTTCATCTTCCGAAGAGCGAGGTCAGTCGCGGCGCGGAGTTCCTGCATCGCCCCCTGGTCAGGCACACTCTCGTGCAGGAGCTGCAACACTCCAGCCTGATAGACCTGAACCTGTAGCAGCCTGCCCGTCGGCGTAGTAGACATCGCCAGCGAGAGCGGACGAAAGTCTACACGCCTCGGACGGTAGATGCGGCTGATCACAACAGGCGGCAGCACCGCGTGGGAATAGGTGCATCGGCACAGCGCGCTCGACCCGAGGAATCGACGCATACCCCCTGGCTGCACCGCCATTGAGAGTGACGAGGTCCTCGTGAACCTCCGGGAAGAATGGCACCGGAGGAGAGCGCGGCGAGGTGCACGCGGCACCTACAAACCGATTCGCTCCGCAGTGCCGAGGAGCAGAGCAAACAGTTCGGTATCCACCATGGCCGGGGGAGACACCGCCCTTCCGAGGCGGCTTCAGCCTCACCATCTGGCTCACCCTCTAATGCTGCTGAAGACATCTCATCTCCTCGGGGCGTTCTGAAGGACACACTCAGCCCTGTTCATACGCCATGGTCATACGCTCGCAATGAACGCATTGACCATCCACAAAAGCTGCTCCAGCTTGTGCTCGGCCCAGACACGCGAGACAATGATCGGTCTCCAAACTCGCAGAGGGGGTCTCCTGAAATAGCTCAGAACAGCTTCAGCTCTGAAGCAAAAGTCTGCATGTGCACTCTGCTTGTGCCCTCTTATACTCACACAGTGATGAGGTGCACCTGAACGCAATCAAGTGCACGCCAATATTCATTGGCCTTTTGTATAAAGCTCAAAGGCATTTGGTCTCTCTGGCGAGCTCCCATATGTAACGTCGAAGTGATTCGACTGAAAGGTTAATACAAGTTATATTTTCAGATAATTTACAGCAGTTATTCCCCCCCCCCCCCCATTTATTGATTAAAAACCTTGCAATTTGAGAGAAATTGCGATCCGATTCGCTGGTACTAATAAGCAAATATCACTTAAGAAAAACTAACATTTCTTCTCCTTTTTTTGTTGAAAAGCAGGGGCGTAGATAACACAGGGGACACTGTAAACATTATATGTTTATTACTGTTTAAATAACTGTTACATTTTCAAATGTAATTTATTGTGATTTCAAAGCTACATTTAAGCTTTATCCACATGATTAATCAAGTAATCTGATATTTGCTGTTCAAAAAACTTTTATTATTATTAGGATGTTGAAAACAGCTGAGAATCATTTTTTGGTTTCTTTGATGAATAGAATGTTCAGAAGAACAGCATTTAAAAAAAAAAAAATATTTTAAAACATTATGTCTTTATCATCAGGTTTGATAATCTCAAAATATCTTTGCAAAATAAGTATTAGTAATAAGTATATTTATTTTGCAAAAAATAAATAAAAGCTCTTGAACCTAGGCTGTATTGTTACAAAAGCTTTTTATTTCAGATAAATGCTTGTCTTTGGAGACAAAAGACTCCTAAACGACCTCCTGGTACAAGTAATAATTTAATAAGGTTTCTTAAGCAGCAAATCAACATATTATTTCTGAAGGATCATGTGACACAGTAATGATGCTGAAAATTCAGTAATCAACTACATTGTTAAATATATTCAAATAGAAAGCAGTTGGATCAAATAAAAGCAAGCTTGGTGAGCAAAAGATACTTATTAAAAAAAAACATTAACAAGCATACAAGCAAGCACCGCCCAGATTTTAAAAGTAGTAAAAGTGACATTACTTTCCATAAAAGGTTACTAAGTAACATAGTTACTCAACATTTTAATGCATTACTTTTAAAAGTAAATTTTCCCAAAACTGCTGCTGTATACGTATGTAATAGATTGGATCTCTAGGACATTAAAATTTACAAATAGTAAAAATGTTACAAGGGAAAGTGGACCTCTCTGTTTTGACATATTATGGATTAAAAAGAAGGGGTTCTGCAACTATGTTTGTAAACACTACTGTAAACAAACTCCAATCTAACACATTTGAACTACAAAATTAAAATCTAAATTTTAACTAAAAATTTACCACGAACCTGTCTGTAATGAATGGGACTGACAAGAGCGGAGAGAATATATAATCATTTTTAGTTTAAATTACTTTTAAAATGTAGCCACATAAATTTCTAATATAAATATAATGTACATTGCCAGAATTGTCTTAAGTACATGCAAGATGACAACTACAAAAGAAAAAGGGGGGAAAAAAAAGAAACATTACATTACCTTGTGGTTTGCTTAGGAATAATGCATTTGCGGGCTCCATTTGTATATTTATATCCTGTTATATATGACGTCAATGGCACACGTCAGTCTAAGGTCAATAGCAAATAAGTGACAGCATCAAATTTGACAATCCTCCATTTTTTCATAAAAAAAAAAAAATAGATAAACCTAGTACCATATCAACAAAATAAATCCACTATGTTTATGATCTAAAATCCCCTAAATAAAGAGGAGGTAATAAATGAGAATTAAAGAAAAAGCAAAGAAAAAAAGATTTAATCAGGTTTCAGCTGGAATGAAGATGGATTTCATTCCCCCACACCTTGCTTGTCTTATAAAGATCTACTTAGTTTTTGTTGGTCCTTTAACAACCAATCAGATGTGAGGACTAATGTTAGGCTTGGGCTTAGTACGATGTTACAGACTTGTACACAATTGTTATCAATTTATAAATTCCCCTTAGTTAAAAGTGTTTGGCTATGATAAGGGTTTTTGCTATAACTTGGCAGGATTATCATTCCAGTACCAACAAAACATGCCAGCAAACTCAGGATGTTGTCCTCAGGAAGCAAATCAACGAAACGGTTGAAATGTCAGACAAGGTAAAAGAAAGCAGCTTTACTTCATTCCCCACCATCACTCTTACAAACCACACAGACCATGAAAATGTGTACATGCCAAATTATACTAAGTATGATTAGGGCTGGAATGAAGATGGGCATTCCTTAAGTAGTCTAGATAACACAGTGTCTGCATGAAACCAAACTTTCCTGTTTAAAGATTATTGACAACTGTTGGTTAAACTGTCATTCCTGGATACTGCATTGCATAATCAAATCAAAGCCAAAAACTCAATGGTCAGCATACAGGTATATGACAGGAAATGAGAGCTTTTATAAACTCTCAAACTTAAATAAATAAAATGTCCAGTTTGAGGAAAAAGGGGCAGTGCCCCTTTCTGACCACAATAGTGGACAAAGGTTTGCAGCAGTGGGTGAAACAAAGACAGATCAGAAAGTTCCCTCCAAATCCATTCATAACTATATTCTCAAACCTGATGCAAACTACACGCAACACACGCATCTTATACTTTTTCCAAGAAATTCCCAGGGGAATTGCTAAAAGGGACACTTCTATTCATGACACATACTGCCAACTAGAACAGCTCTCCAACACACAGCAGATGAAAGGCTCCCAAGTAAATCCCTAATGTCGTCATTACATAACTTGTAGTGACTGACAGATAGGGAAATTAAGATGACATAAACCAAAACACCTACCAGTGCTAATGCATGAGATACTAAGCTCTTACCTGCAGGTTTGGTTGAGAAAAATAAGTTGTTAATATTTTTTGTTTGATTACCTCTGGGGCAATGTTGTCACTGCAGTTTTTTCCAACACAGCTTTTACATGTTTTTGTTTCGGGACCTATAGACATCCATTCATATAGATTAACACAATATGTAAAATGTGAAATTTTTGTAATTTAAATTACAATTTTCGTTGCCCGAAAATATCTAGGTTTTTACTTTGTTTTCATGTGCAGACCAATCGTTGTATGACATTGGTTTCTTATGGTTTCGAAATACTCTCGAAGAAACACTCCGAATTTAAGCAATATAGAAATCTTGGACAGGACACGTCCAGAAAAAATGGCCCAAGTGGTCACCCTGACTAAATAACTTCAGAAAAGAAAAGATTACCTGATAGATTGCCAAAAGGAAGTTTAGGTTTAATCAGGGTGCTGAACGGAGCAGTTTTTCCCAGTTCCACCCAATTACTGTGGCTATAGAAATCCTGCATGAATAACACACGTTTGTTGCATTGTTCTTAATAGTTTTTTTGTTTTTCTTGAGTAAAAAATTCTTAAATTCACAGTTCCAGGATGGTCTCCACAACTAACATACCTGTAAAGTATAACATACAGCTCCAAGTCTAGAGCGGGCAGAAAAATAGTTTCCCTTTTGATGCTGACTTTCACAGCAGCTATGCCCCGTGTGATGAGGTCCCGTCCATTTTCAAAATCTTCATTATCAAAATGATGAGCAGTACTGAACTGCTTTCTATCCACAGCTGCATTGCTAAGGGAAGTCTGAATAATAGCTAGATTAAAAGTGGATAGTTTTAATAGATAAGAATATGAACTTGAACAGGCTCTCTGGATGGTAGTTTGCTGTTGATCTGGAAGTAAGGAGAGAAAGAAAATTATGAGCATCAACATTTTTCATTTATGAATTTTGTAACCTAGTTTGTAACAGTCAGCAAAACTTTCTAACTCAACAGTTTGATCTCATCTGCCATTATAAAGCTTGGAAGAGCCAGAACATTTTTAATGTAACTCCGAATAGATTCATCTAAAAGAACAAAGTCATACACCTAGGATGCCTTGAGGGTGAACATTTGGATGAACTAACTCTTTAAAATCAGTGTGAAATTAATATGAACGTAAATAATTCCAACAACGCCAATCTTTATGACATTATACAAATATGGTAATTGTGGTCTAATAGGATCATTTGTAATACAAAGTTCCTAAGTAAATAAATAAAATAATTAATTTGTTTCTATCCATCTATCAAAATTACATCTTACAGGTAGCGTAAAGTCTTTGCCCCGGGCAGTGGCTACGTCATGACACACTTCCGCCATCTTCCGTAGGAAAGCTCTCTCAGTGATTTGTTGATGGGTGAGGGATTCATGGGCAGGGAAGATTTTGAACGCTTCAGAATGAGGGGCCTGAAATAGAGCCCCCTGAAGGAAAAATACAGCAACTACAACCAGTAAATCCATGACCATTCAGGACAATTGTTAAAAAATTAGTAATGAGAAAAAAATATATATATTTTAAAAGTTTTAATAAAATATATCATTAGCCTACTTTGTATGATAGCTTTTTTGTTACAAAAGAAAGTCATATAGATTTTAAATAAGAGTGAGTAAGGATACAGAATTTTCATTTTTTCGTGAGGGGTACATTTCTATGAATTTCTTTAGATTGCGTTACCTTGCTGTAGACTTTGCTTCAGTGTAATGTATTTACAGGCTCCATTCGTATGTACTGCACATACATATCCTTTTACACGTGAAGGCAACGTCACACATTAATGTGTGTTTAACGTCACACATTAATTACATTAATGTAAGTGATTCCAATACATTATAAAACTTTAAGACCTTCGATTTTTAAACATCATTTTTTTATTTTTAACATCATTAGATGATATGCTTTTCATAAAAAATAAAATCAATAAATAAATCACCTGCGAGTCATATCTACAGAATGATTGCACCCAGGCTGTTTATGGTATCCAAGCTTCCTAAATAAAGAGTGATGAACGTGAATTGGATCAAAAGGGAGTGAAAATGAAAGTAACCCATACTTTACATAATGCCCACCTTTTGTAAACAGAGACAGACTGATTTCAACACCCACACCCTGTTGGTCAAAAGAAAGATCCTGGTATTTTTTTGGTGCTGAAATAACATTTTTGATAACCAGTCAGGTGTGAGGGCTGTTAGAGATGTTAGAGTTAGGCTTGGGAATGGGTTATAGAATTAACTGCTCTTTAATTTGGTTATAATAAGATTTGGGTTATAGCTTACATATCCAAAACATTCTGACATGGGAGCATTAGGGTGGGGGGATGGGGTACAACTGATGGACACTTCGGGCCCCAAACATCCTTTGCATAGATTCTTTGCACGATGATGGTGGATCTGTATGGGATGATGACGCAGAAGTTCCGTCCAAATCCATTCATAACTATGTTTTCAAACCTTGAACTGATGCAAACTACAACACACACATCTTATTATTCTGAGAAACAAGCATTCTCAGAGACCGTGATGTGTAGTGCAACATCTTACACAAACTCAGTTGTTAATGGACAAGTTAATGCATGTATGGCAGTTAAATTTTTTTTCCATCATGTTTGGACTTAAAATGCCCATATTATGGGTCATAAAAAAGTTATGTTTTGGTTTTGGGAGTTTCCACCATCAGGTTGACATGCTTGCAAGCTCAAAGAACACTTTCATTTGTTGTTTTAATGATTCAAAGTTGACAATAACTTTATACACGGTGCATTTTGAGATTTCAAACTTTGCAGGTAACTGTGTTACCCACTGCAGGAAAGTTCATTTTCTCATTAATAGGGGCACTTTAATGTGTTTGTAGCATTGCCAACTGTACTCTGATTGTGGTTCGGTAATGATGCATTGCTAAAACTTTACTGACACTTTTCTAACCATGTTTTTGGACTGTGCAAATAGGTTCCACAAGAGGAACGAAGGATGGGCCACACTGTGTCCTCCGCTTTGGGAAAGAGGTACCTTCCCAAAAGACACTCCTTATTCTGAGTCTATGTCCTAAAGGGACAGTAAGAGACACATTTCTGACTTTTTGACCCATAAGGAAAGAAATAGTAAGGGAGGGCCTGCAAGGAAGAGGCAATAGCAGATCAAAGAGTGGATCTGAGTCTGAGTCCTGTTACAAAGGAAGACTGCAACAGAAACAAACTTTTCCAACCTGTGTGGAAGGAGGTAATAACAGAAACACCAAGGTTATAAACCTCTGGCCTGTGTGGGGAGAGACAATAACAGCATTACTCCTGAGTCTTCAGCTTCGAGGCAGCAACAGATACGACCATGCTCTGAACAAAAACTATAACATAAAATGCATAGGAATCACAACCATTTTTATACACAGCTGGATGTTTTGGGCCATTATCATTTCGTACTAAAAAGTCCTGCCAAATCAGATTTGCACTAGTGCCACAGGAAGCCATGCCATGCCAACACACTGCTCCACCAGGTTCACGAATTATGTTGTCTGCTTTGGATCATGAGCTCTTCCCATCATTTTGGGACAAGTTGATCTCAATTTCAGCAATCCAAAGAATGCTTTTCCAGAAGTAGTCTGGCATGTTTTTTTGCAAAGTCTAATCTGGCTTTGTTTTTCCCCTTGTGATGAACCCTCTGTTTATGCTCTGGTGAAATCTTCCCTTGATTGTAAACTTCAACAATACGCACCTCGAGAGTGTTCTTCTTGGCTGGATGTTGTGAAAGAGTTTTCTTTACAAGGAGAGAGAGGATTCTCAAATTATTCACCACTGTTGTCCTCCATGGACAGCCATTTGTACGATCAACTCCAGACCTCCTTAATTGATGGAGAAATAAAATAGCCCATGCCTGTCTACATAACAGCTTTTGAGTTAATTGTCCAATGTTGCATGCATCTACTGGTTTGGTGAGTTTCATTATCTTGTTCCACGCCCTGCTGTGTGTTGTAACATCAATAGCTCTGGCTTATATCTTTTGTTGAGCCTTCTCATCGTCTCTCTTCTCAAAAAAATATTTTTTACTTTCGCTTTCACTATTATTATGACTTTTACCCTACATAAACTCAATATAAAGTCTGCACAGTACCTAAATTAGATGCATAAACTTAGCCTCTATCCATGTTAAGATAGTGTCTAAAGAGCTAGTCTGACCACCAAGCAGTTAGCCAAGAGTGATTAGTTACATTTTGAATTAAATTTAGACTAACGTACAGTTTTATGTAACTGAATTTTTTAAAAAATCAGTCAGTCTTAAAGAAAGGTTTAGCTGACTAACTCTTAAGACTAGTCTTACCCTTTTATGCAACCAGCCCCAAGGCCCATTACAATAAAGAAATTCAACCAAGTCTGAGTTTAAACTTTGAACTGGCTTACGATGAGATGTGAAACTCAAAGAGTTTAACTAGAAATTATAATTCACCATGGCAACAGCACCTGAAAAAAAAACGTTCGTGCGACTTGTACCAACAGCAAGGTAGATTAAAAGGGGGAAGAACCTGCACCAGCACCACTGACAGATGAAGAGGAAAGTATTGGAAGAATTTTAAAACCCCTTTTGTATTTGCATAAAGAAATGGAACTATTCAATGATGAACTATTTACACACTGTTTGACAAGAGAAGCCTTTCATGGTTGATGCAATTTACACACAATACACAAGCATATAAAGTACAAATCTTCAGCCAAACAATTCAGAGAAACCTTTCGCAATACAATGCATAGACACAAGGTCGACAACAGGCATCCATCATATCAGGGCCTCGGACAATGAGCTAAAAAAAGGTGCAGAAATACACACTTGGCCCTGGTTTCACAGAAAAGGTTTATAAGGCTTAGCCCAGACTAAAAATGTAAGTCTGAGCGGTTTCAACTGAAAGAAACTTGCACTGATAGATCTTGAAATGTCAGTTTCCTTGTTTTGTCTCAAGATGCACACAAGTAATTTTTTTCTAACGCACATGTATAAAAATCACAAATTGAACTATGGCCTAGTTCTGGCTTGTGAATCTGGCAGGCCTTAATGTCTAATAATTTATTTGAAGTCTTCTGAAGCACAAAATCGACATTCTCCATTATTTGTTATAATTGTGTTTATTATTATTGAAAAAAACACATTTAATATAGAGTATACGTGTGAACGCACAGAAACATACAGAGGTAATTATTATGGAAATGATTTTATAAGGCAGATTTCAACCTGCTAAAATCACTGTAAAATGACTAGAAAATTAATAACAAAACAGGTGTGGAGTTATTGTTTGTGTAATTGAAGATTAAACTGCACAGGAAATATTTATGAGTGGGTTATTTGTGTTGGTTCACCATCTCTTCAAGTTTAGTCTGGTTGGACCCAGAGAAATCGTCCAGCTACAAGACAAAACAGCAGATTAAATCAACTGAACAATAATGGGAAGTAAATCAAACAGCATATTCATTGAGACATATCTGCAACTTTGTAAAGTTGATATGTGACTATTATTAGCTTAACCAGAGGAAAAACAACAAAACAAACCTTCTTCCCATTCTTGTAGAAGTGGAATGTTGGCATACATTTAATCTCACAAGACTGGGCTACATCCTGCAAAACACAGAACATCGCTTTATTGCTCTCATCCAACTGCTTTTAGTATCAGCTTTTTGTAAAATTAAAAGTAGACAACATTTTAATAAAGTTGAAGAACATCATGTAATGAAATCAATACATGTACAAATATGACCAAATAAGAACATGACTCTCACAAATCAAAACAAGTTTTATATGGATGTAGGCTACAATTTAATGTAAAATACTGCCCTCTAGTGGTACACATGAGATAAAACAGGAAGTTAAGAACCAATTTCTCTTAAAGAACCAATTTCCTTTAAAGGAGAAGTTCACTTTTGAAAAAACTTTTGCTGATATATTACTCAACCCCATGTCATCCAAGATGTCCATGTCTTTCTTTCTTCAGTCGAAAAGAAA
>JAUMHP010039633.1:0-10901 GCA_032361065.1 Enteromius trimaculatus | reverse complement strand
GATCAGATCTGCTCCTCTCTTCACACAGTCTTGTCTGCTCTCAGTCCAGTTCTTCCTCTCATTAGACATGTAGTAAAAACTGGAGTTATAGTAAATCCATTCATCTGTAAACAACAAATTTTACAATTGGCACTTTGTTCCCATTTCCCATATTTTCCATTTCCCATATCCAACACAAATAAACTTTTTCCCAAACGTGGTTGCATCTCCGACGTTTGAACCACATTAATTCAACAACATAGGACCTTTGTTAATGATGTCACACACATGTGGTGGAGGAATAAATGAAGCTATTTAAATGATTAGAGATCTCCAAGATGCTGCTGTATTGAACATGACACATACATAGAATTTAAAAAAAAGATAGTAATGCATGTTAGTTTGCTTCTCGTGCCCAAGAGCATATTTATTAAAGCCCATATATCTTACTAACAAGAAACTACGCTTCTAACCACAGGTCCAAAGCTGTAGTTCTAACCACATACATTTGTGACGTTGACTGCGAATGTTCGTTCGAACTATGCTTTTGGGAAACACCGAATCGTAGAACTATGCTGGTAACGACCGAACTTGCAAGTATAGTAGGCTAACCATGCTTTTGGGAAACGCACCCCTGTATGACAAGCTGTACATAACAATATAAAGGAGAAAGTAGGGGCAAAATATCATTAAGGAGTGAAATATTATATAGTACAGTAGCTTTATTTAAAACGGGTTTCTTTTGTGTACCGTAAACAAACACTTATCAGGTGCTGCTGCAGTCCAGCTTTGGTTGTGAAATGCTGTTGGTTCTTGTGTATCTCGTGAATGATTGCATCATTCTACGGGACTGGAGGATGTCTTTGAATGAGATGTAGTGATTAAAACCTTAGTTTTACTCTCTTCTTGCATGAAGACTCCATATGACTTTAGAAAACTTGGAATGCAACACGACTTGTTTGTAATGTATTTACACTATTTGTTTATGGTCAGCGTTTGCAATAAATACCTGTGACTGCACTTATATTTGCCTGTGTGTGTGTTTTATATTGTTCAGAGGTGGGTAGGTTTAAGGTAGGGGGAGTGCTGGGGGTTTGGTGCTATAATGAAAGTAAACATTTTTTATGAAATTATTTCTATTTTGTTTTACTGAACATCAAACATGTTCAATGCAAAAGGGGTACCTTGAGCTTCAAAAAGCGATGTCATGTTTTGGTAACGGCACTGCTCGCTTGGAACCTCGGCTGAGGTGGTACTAAAAAAAGGACCAGGTACTGTTCCCAGCGGGAAACCTCCCTAAGTGGACCCATGAAGACCTCTTTACTCACCCACTTTTAATTCCTAACAGATAGTTTACTTAAGTACTGTATAATGCACACTGAGAGTTACTTAGACCACAGCCAAACGACATAGAATGAAAAAACTTACCGACATTTGAAAGTGTATTTAATAGCTCTTTTTTTTCTTCTGTGAGGTTGGCAATCTTGCTTAACAGGTTTGTCTTTTCTGTGTTGTTTGTGTAGTTTGTGTTGATTGTATGGATGTAGACACTCAGCACTATGACTGCAGTCAGCAGAAGAACACACAGCAGAACCAAACACACTACAGCTGCTCTGGAGCTTCTGCTCTTCACTGGATCACTTCCTGAAGATGACAAATACGAAGATAGATATTTCTCCATCGCATTACAGTAAAGAAGTGTGGGTGTGTTGAGATGTTTGGTTTCTCCTGGTGTGTTTGTCCATGTCTTGTGTTCCATCAGTGATTATATTGGCATAAACAGGCTCAGACATGTTAGTTCATACAACCTCAGTCATGTATAGTAAAGTCTGTCTCTGTGTGCTTCTACTCTGTAACCTTCTGCTTTTTGATGGGAAACTACAAGATCATGTAATATCCTGTCTGTCAACACTAATTTAGTAGTGTGGTTAGATGTGGCAGCTAGGTTCAAATTAGCCCATAAAAGAGAAGCCCCTTTACTTAAGATTTGTTTAAATGATAACAATATACAAAAAATGGAAAGGTTTTTGTCCAAACAGATGGTGTTCACACAATGTATACACAAATGAAAAGTGGTTTTTGTATGTAAATTTACCAACCTGGTCTCATAAAAATATGGTGTGCAACACCATGTGCAACACCATGTGCAACAGCATAGACTTTAGTCTAAACATTGTGATTGATGCAGCATGACTGTCTGTCTGTCTCATTAGTTTCAGTAATGATAAACAATGTTTAACGCAGTGTTATGCATTATACAATGTTGAAGTTCACAACGTAGAGGTGTGTCCAATTCACTTACAAAAGCAAATTGCGAGCACTTTCCACAGTAGTCCTTGCTAACTACAGTAGTTGACGTATTCTCTCAGAAAGCACCTCTAGTAATGTCAGAAAGCATAGTTTTGGTACAAACTCTGTGGACCGCTGTAGCGGTAGACCAATCATAAAGGACTGCACCATCTGACCAATCACAGTTGTGAGGGCTCACGGGAAGAAGGGGTTTTGACAGACTGATTCTTCGAACTGATTCACACGAGTCGTTTACAAAGGATTTAGAAATGTGGTAAAATTAAACCTATTTTTGGAGTAAACTAAAGTTTTTTGACCTTGCATACATGTAAACTGTTTTTAAGAGACTCAATAGAGAACAATATTAGCAACCTTTAAAATGGTATAATAGGGGCACTTTAACAAATGCAAAACTAATATACAAATGCATTTGTTGATGCAACCGTATCATTCCAACTTCCTTTTACACGGATTTGAACTGTTTTGTCAAACTGTAGCTATGCGAACCAGAGCTCCTCATCTCTCAAGTACATCTCTGTACTCCATGAGCTACTAAACAAACTTACCATCTATGAAAACCAATAGATGATGTCATTCAAAAGCAATAATTTTCATATATACCAGCATATTAATATAGTTTTGAAGCCATAACATGATATTCTTCGAGTAATTGTGCAAAAAATCCGGAGTAATGTGCCTCAAACTGAAGACATGATTTTAAATGAGTGAGCATGTGCAAACTGTGACATTTTATACAATAAATGAATGTGATTACCTGTGTGCTGAAGTGGTTGGAGTGTGTTAGTCTTCGTTGTGAAGTCATGATCTCTCACAGAATCAGCACTTTCATAGATATCCACAGTCATCTCCACTCTCTCTCTCTTCATTTCCTCAACCCTCATCACATCATCATAAATGGCATCAGACATGTTTTGCTCTTTAATCATCAATTGTTGAATGATTTAAGTCCTGGTTCCCATGTAGACGTGTTTAAGAAGTCAGCATCTGTCTTCTGTTTGAAGCTAGAGGAAAACAAACTTGAGGTCAATGTGTGAAATCTTGTGACATCAGATCCTTAGAGTCAATATGAACTGGAAGTTGCGGTAGTCTTTTCTTCTCTATTATATTGTATGTACTAATTAAACAGCTTCTCAAACAAGAAAAAAGGAATGAGATGAATTTATTTTGTTCATTGGGAATTGATTGGATGGCTGAATGGTATTCGTCTGATCTCATGCTGACAGGTTGTCCTGCTCTCACAGTAAATTGCAGTATACCCAATTAAACCTCTAGCTGTAAATATTGCATATTGCAACTTTATAATATTACATTTTGTGTGTAGAATGGAAATAAATATTTAAAAAATCACTCCACATATCACTATAATCTTACATGACCAAGTCATTCTCATTTGCTAAACATTTATGACACATTAGATGTAAAAACAACGTAGCTACTTTGCAACTTCCTAAATTCACTTCCTGAAGACATCAGATATGTGTGTCTTTCCCCTTTATTGTCACTATGCTACATATGCTCTATTGCTATTGTTCAAGGACAACATCAAATGCAGACACAGCAGTTCAATAATCAACTTAATACGGAGGAACATGTATTTTAGTCTATTTTGCTCCACCAATGAAAATAGTGCCAAATGAAGTCAAAGCAAAATAAAGACTTTTGGTTTCAGAGCAACATGCAGCAGTGGCATTTTGTTCATAATTGAATTAAAAGATTAACCAAATGATTCAGTGACTTTTGCCCCCTATAGTTAGAGAGCAGTCATATGCAATCTGATCTCATAAAAATATGTACCTCGGAGCACCTTTTTTGCAACACTGTTTTATTTACTTTTCTGCATGTGTTGCAATGGTTTAGAATTCAAATATCTGGAGACAGGCACTAAAACTTAATGCGCTATCCTGTTGAAAATGTGCACAACACCAAAACCAACCCTAAACCTACCCAGTAGTGTTAACCAACCCAGGCTCCTTGGAAATATGTGCCTCCACATACATTTCTGCAACACTGTAATTACATGCCTTACTGCAAGTTTCGCCGCAGTTTCAAAGTGAAATGTCCTTCACAAAAGTGTCGCTAAAACACATTGTTGGAAATAAACGCATTATTCGTGGCCATGCAAATGTAGTCATTGAAATTTCTCTCGCAAACCTATACAAAGTATAAGTGTTACGTTTGCCAACTGGAGTGCCCTCAAACTCCATTATAGGGCACTCCACCCCGGACTGTCAGTGTTCCCCTGTCTAATCAGTTGTGGACTTTTATGTTGAAAATGTCTGTTCCCTTGTGTCTCCGCCCCCTTGTTTGTCACTTTGGTTTTTAATTAGTTCCTCCTCACTTATCATCTCGCTATCTCGTCTTCTCTTGTATTTAAAGTCCCATTTGTGATTCTGTCCTTGTGGAGTATTGAACCTAGTTCGTACAAAGCGTTTCCCTGTGTTTCTTTGTCTAGCCTTGCCTTGTTTTGTGTGCCCCTCTAGGATTCTCTTTGTTGATCTACTGATCCCACACTATCCCTTAGGACAATTCTTGTACTTATGCCTCCTCTATACTTGTTTGCCGTTCATCGACCCTGCATGTACACCTGACCATGTTTACACCTGACCATGTTTTAATAAAACCCTGTGTATGGATCCGCACGTCCTCGTCTCCTTTGTAACATATGACATGCATAATCAGCCCAATGAAAGAGACATACTGCACAGCACGGCGTCTTGTCATCACTAAATAATTCTTAGTAGCACTTAAGGGCACTTATTACTAGTCTAAGGTATTAATAAGTGAGTCTAAGTTTGCTTTCACATTCATCTAAATCAAGCCAACCAAACTCAGGCCACCTCCTGTGTAGGTGTGTATACTGTAGGAAGTGTTTGGTATCTCTTGGTGTCCATCTACTTGCTTTTTGCATTGACATCACTACTGTTGATATCCATCTCTTTATATTCTATTCCCATCCCACATTTCCCAGAAAAGTTCCCATTGCTGAAGTTGAGTATGAGATTATTGGAATTTGTTGCTTCAGGTTGACTGTGAACACGGTGAACTTCTGCTTTTTGGATTTCACATTTATAAAGCACCACTGTGGTCATGTGATACCTTGTTCAGGGACTGGTTTATTTATTTATTTATCTCTTTGTTGGCTCAACCTTTAGTGAACTACTTTTATAGTCCATTCAACTAAAATGTTTTAATCAGTCAAACATATAGAAGACTACAGCAAGTTATGTCAATTAAAATTTAACCATTTACTCTGTGTGTTTTATATGTTACCTCAACTAGGATTTATTATTTGAGTCTCATAAGAAATTGCTGGGGAACTTCATAAACACATTTTTATAGATTACAAAAAAGTATTAAATATGATTAACTGGTGTTTATTAATCACTGAAAAGACACTTTACAACACATAATAGCTGTGAAGAGCGGAATTCATTTCGGAATCCATCCGAATACCAGTTAGTACTCCGGTGAAAGCTCCCTCTGGTGGTCTGGAGGAGGCAGTAGAGAAGCCTCCATTATGACCGTAGCGTTCATTTATTAACAATCTCAATTTAAAACATTTTTCATACAAACTAAACATACAGGAATGGGGGGGGATCACCTACATATTGGATGGCCTAAGGGTCAGTAAATGAAAAGCAAATTTTTATTTGTGGGTAAAATATTTCTTTAAAGCTCCAGTTAAAAAAAAATTATATCTGTAAACCAGCAACCTTTCAACTTTGTTTAATGAACAAGCTAAACAAAATGTAAAAAAAAAAAAAAACAAACAAACAAAAAACATCTACAAATATTATTGTTCGCAATTACATCTTTAGTCAAACAAATATTAAATAAAATGATCCAGGTGTTTCATTATATAAAAAATCAAATCAAGTCACCTTTATTTACATTGCCCTTTAGACTATATAGCGATTGTGTCAATGCATCCTTGCAGAGTCAAACAACAAAATTAGTTTGTCAATAATGCAAGAGGACAATAACAAGTCATTTTTCCAGTTAAAGTCAGTTCATTGGTGATTCAATGGTGACATCATTCAGTTTAGCTCTCTTGCAGTAATGGTTCTGGTTCTCGTGGTCTTGTCCTGATGGCCAACAAGTTCTACCTGAAGTCCTGACTTTTCACCACGGCTGATTCTTAGACATGTTTAATGTTGTCTTTTTACTTCACAGGACAATTGTAAAAGTTTACACACGCAAAAAACTGTGTTATGTGGTTTACATTAAGTTTCACGTTTCGTAGATTTCGTTTAACACTATTGCCTTATAGAGAAAAAGACTGCACAATATTTTCATGTCTTTTCACATCACGGTAACACAAAAAATATACAACACACCAAAATGAGCTAACATTCATTATAGTAACACTTTAGACATGCTTTATGGAAGGTGAAATTTTCCTCAGACAATATCATACAATTTTATGCTTTTTATACATGTTGTGCATTTTTGTATAAATATATATTTTAAATAAAAAATGTACACCTTTTAAATGTGTGTTTTGATAAATTCAGTCTAAAAGTTAGGTACAAATATTTATTCAGTGCCATACTTGTCGTACTCAACAAAACTAATATGTTGCATGATTTTCTTGTTAAATTTAGTCTAAAAATAATATTTATTTTGTGGGACTTGACCTGAGGCGTGAACTTGACACGATGGTGGTTATGTGTGAAATTTTTAGTAGTATATTAGTATAGTATTGTGCATATAATTGTATATCAATTTTTGTATACATTGTCAATTTTACTTACTTTAGATTTGACTAGAAAAAAGAATCAACTTTTTTTTTTTCTTCTCCGACTTGAAAACTCTTGTTGTGGTAATAGAGCAATAGCAACAGCTTTCTGAAGAATCCAATGCATTCCCAGAATATACTGTCTCCTTGTTCCTTATTTTCTTATTTGCTCATCAAAAAACTTTTTCTGAATCATGTTGTGTTTCCAATTGAACTGCTATTTGTATAAGCAACATTCCCATCCTAGTTGTTTAGCTGTTACATATTCTAAAAGAGTTGTTAATATTATTCTTACTATTTTTTTTATTGTAATTAATACCTGAAAAAATGTAGACTCATTTTAAGCTCAAAGTATTTATTTATTTTTTTTCAAATGTAACTATTGCAAAATCATAATGAACCAATTAATTTGCATAGTGGCCATAAGTCAAAAAAAGTAAAGTAGTGTAAAGATGGATTCATGTGGTCTGGTGTTATTCAGTCCAACACTTCATTGCTCTGCTGCTAGAAGTTCAAAGCAACAGAAAGAGATAAAAGTCAAACTGTACGTAATTTAAGTGATAAATTGTCATCTTCCTGAATTACAGTGTCAGCTGGGTAGCATCTTTACATTGTGGTAAATGTGTTTCTTTGGTGGTTAAACTGAATGTACTGGGATCGTCTCTCACAGTAAATCCACTGCTGACTAGACTAGTTTCTTGTCTTTGAATCTTTATTTATTTATTTATTTATTGTAAATAGATAAATATTATGAATTCCTTTAAAAAGCAAAAATTGAATGCACGGTGCTATTTTTTAAATTATTATCCTTTAAGCTTAAAAGCTGTTATAAATATGGGCACCACTACTTTCGATAATAATAAAAGTTTTGCACTGTTACATTTGGGTCAACAAAATTAAAGAAAAAGATAAAATTCTAGGGCTGTTTGAAAGGTAAAATACTCTTCTCACAGATCCACTGATAAGCAGCATTACATGTAATATCAAGCCACCCTATTAATTCAGGGTGTTTTGTTATATAAGTCACAACACAGTTCTCGTCTTTTTTTCCATTTGGCTCTGTTATGCCTCCACCGGACGCCCAGGAGCTGAAACTACAGATCAGCATTAGATGTTCAGTCCTGCTTTCTGTATGATATGATACTGACTGTGAGAATTATTTTTAATTAATAATCAGTTCAGTTCAGTGTTTCTCACCCAGAGGTCAGTGTGCTGCCATCAACCCATTTCCATGTGCCCTCCTCCTCACTGTCAGTCAGACCAATCCAGAATTCTGTTTTATTAGTAATTTTCACAACAAAATCCTAAACAGATAAAGCAATTACATGTATATATCATAAATCAATGAAATGTGAAAACACATTTCATTTGACCATCTCTTGCTAAGCAGCTAAACGCCACAAACACACACAGTATCTTTCACTCACTTGTTCCTCTCTGTTGTTTATGATGATCAGATCTGCTCCTCTCTTCACACAGTCTGCTCTCAGTCCAGTTCTTCCTCTCATTAGACATGTAGTAAAGACTGGAGTTATAGTAAATCCTTTCATCTGTAAACAACAAGGTCAAGTATGTATTCCTATTTACTCTTACCCACCTGTATTCTCTAGTAAATAGTTAACTCAGTTAATATACTGGGTAACACTTTATTGGGGTGGCGTTATTCATGCAGTGATTCATGTGAGTCATTTTGTAGTTAAGTTAGTTCTTGATTAATACAAGTCTTAACTCATAATTCGTTTATAGTCAATAAACTGTTAATTCATGTATTAGTACATGATAATTCATGTACTGTTAAAGTTTTACCGTATACTGTATAGTGAGACCATAACCAAAGTACAGAATGAATGCATTGTCTTTATCAAAAGTTGAAAGCTGATCTTTTAGCTGGTTTCTGTTGTTTGACAGATTTGCATTCTTTTTTATTAACTCATTTTTTTCAACTGTGAGGTTGGTGTTCTTGGTTAGAAGATGTTTTGTCTCTCGTGTGTAGTTTGTATAGATGTAGACACCCATCACTATGACTGCAGTCAGCAGAAGAACACACAGCAGAACCAAACACACTACAGCTGCTCTGGAGCTTCTGAATAAATGTTTCTCTATTTCTACATACACTATAGTGCGTTTGTATTTGTACTGAGTTTGTTTTCTCTTGCTATATCTGTAATGAGTGAATAAGGAGGAAACAGTTGCAGATGCAGTTAAAAGTTTATTGACAAAGTCAATTAAGTATGAGAGTCTTTATGATGATGGTCAGCAAGCTCAGCAAACAATTCCTTGGAGCCCAGTGTGAAGATCGTTGGAGACAGCGAGCAGTAACACAGGGACTGCAGTGGGAGAACGGCCGGAGCCGAGTAATTCCAACCTCACCGGAGGAAGCGGACAGAGGAACTGGAACTCCAGGGAACAGAGACTCAAAGAGTAGTACTCCAAGCGATCGGACCGCAAGCAGAGGAACTGACGAAGACAAGACAGGTTAGCGGGACATAAATAGTGTTAGGTAACGAGCCGCAGCTGTAATCAATCTGCTCGTTACCCACACACTCACACAACTAATCAGTCACACACACAAAACAGGCAAGAATGAGATTGTGAACCCATGAACCGTGACAATATCTACCCCACTATCTTCCGTCAGTGTTTATTTAGCCATAAATGGGCTGAGATGTGTTTGTTTGCTCGTGTCATCATGTTAAAAGGTGGAAGCTGACTTTGTGTTTCTACCTTGCGTTTCTCTGCTTTTTGAGACTCTAATTTCAGTAGATGAGGCCAAAGTATGAAAGCATGTGAAATCCGTTTGGTTAATGCCAATTAACATGCGTAATAAAGTTTGTTTTTTGTTGACGATATGATTAAATGTTTAAATGTAGCAGCCAGTTTCAAATTAGCACATGAGAGAAATCCAATTAATGCAATGTATGTAAAATAAACATCTGTGTTCTGTATGTTAATTCTTTCATTCAATGGCTGCCCTTCAGATGCTATTTCAGGAGTCGCTGAGAACAGTAAAACAAAACTGATTTAGACTTACCATCTAACATTGAACATATAGTTCCTTGTTCCTGTATAGATGTGTTTAAGCAGTCAGCATTGTCTTTTTTTAGTTCAAACAAACACATGATGTCAAACACTTAAGTTTAGAACCATCTGTAAAGCAAATCTATAAACATACAAGACTGACTAGGGCTAGTGTTTTAGCAATTTATTAATTGAAACTATACGCATTATGAAAACTAATGTTCTCACTTTACCAATAGCCTATAGTGTGGGTGTGATGAAATAACTAGTGCACAACCAATATTAAATGAATTATTTGAGTGAATGATTTGATGATTCACTCTTAAAGACTATTTTTTAATGTATGGACTAATGAGACTTGAGACCGCACCTCATCACACACCGCTGCTGTTCTGAAGCACTGGGGATAACAGAGATGGTGGTAAAAGAGCATTCGTCTCAGCTATATTTATTTATTTTATTTTTTTTCCTGAAGAAAAGTAGTCAGTTAAATATGTTGACTTTATTCATCCTAATTTATGTGCCAGTGGTGACCATTAAAACATTGTGGAAGAGCACTATTCTTTTTTTCTTTTTCCAAATTTTTCAATTTTCGGACCTGTAACTCATTTTATTTAGAGAAAAGTCATAGAGGCAGGGTCAGAACAAGCAAACAGGAACGACAGAGGCTAGGCTGAATCAAGGTCAAAAACAAGGCAATGATAAAGGTAGGCAGCGAACAATCACAAGGAGAGGAACAATCCAGGGACGTGTTGGGAAAAATTCCCTCTCTTGGAATTTGTTTCCCCCCCGGATTCTTTGATTTTGCCAATGATGAGACTATACAACGAAATTATACTAAAATTACTTTAATAAG
>JAUMHP010039632.1:0-10903 GCA_032361065.1 Enteromius trimaculatus | reverse complement strand
TTTGTTTATATCCCAGTTAATATTAATAAGCTCAGCTTTTGCCATTTTGTGGCATTACAACCCGCACATCTGTGAACTACTACTACTTTTTTATCAAAGTGCTGCCCTCTGAAAACCGCCCAAAACCTCTTTTAAATCTCTTAATGTGTGTTCATTTGGTTCTAGGAAGGAAGTGCGTTAATCACATTGAGCCAGGAATTGCACTGTAGGCGCCGAGTTCCTCGCACGGCTCGGAGAATGAAACTCACTTCTCAAAGAAGCGCATGAAGCTTGTTTTGTCTTTCCTTCAGTGGAAGACTGAAACTTTTGCCACCGAGCAACAGCCCGGAGTATAAACACTGGAGTCTGGTGGTACAATCCGACACACGAGTCGCGTATTAAAGCGCCTGCTTGTCAGCATATGGCTTCTCTCGTTTTATCAGTGAAAAATCGAGTTGGTTTCTTTTGATATCAATCTCCTTTCAAGGCCCTTCAAGTCTTTCAAGGAGAAAGGGGCACTTCAGACATGAGCCTGCAAACACGCTCTTAATTAACAAGTGGATTAACGGTGCTCGTTTTCATGGAGAGGAGTAGCTCAAAGCACTTCAAAGGGTGATTGGAATGCAGCTTGAGGTACAGTAATGAGGGACGGCTGAAGTACAGAGCAAACTATGGGACTTCCATAGATCCTTCTCCCTCTCACTGTCTTATTTGGGCTGCTTGCTAAGGAAAGGGTTTAGGATTTAGGATTTGAACAAACCCTGAGAAATTTTGTACCTATTTACAGATTACAGGTTCCATTAACTGCATTAATTAACATTAATCAACGAGATGCGTTCGGAACAGTGTTTTTATTTAATTTAATTTAATTTAATTTAATTTTATTTTATTTTATTTTATTTTATTTTATTTTATTTTATTTTATTTTATTTATTTTTTATTTTATTTTATTTTAAAATCTTTCTTTACATTAGTTAGTGAAAATACAACTGTTAATTGTTTATTCATATCAGGTCCATTGAATAATAATAATAGTTTGTGTTTAACTAATGTTAGTAAAAATAACCTTAATTATAAAGTGCTACAATAACAATAATACTAATTTTAATGTAGGCTTTGAATTTTTTTTTTTTACACAGATTTTATTTTTCCCACGGAAATTAAATTAAGTGTTCTCCTCAGTAAACTTGATTTCTGTGTTAATTTACCAGATCTCTTGCAGCTTTGGGATTTTATGTTTGAGAAGCAAGCTTGTCATTCGAATGACATCAAACAGTGGCCGTGATCACAGTGGCTTTGTGCTTGATGTGTTCTGCCCCATCACTGACGCTTCAGTGCCTGTCTCATCTGTCATTCAACCCACGAGCCCAGATACAGGTTCACACTCGTGCGACTTTAAAATGTGAATGTGCAGTTCGGACCTGCCTTTTCTAGCTGACCCTGTCTCAAAATAAAGTCAACATGAATGAAGCTGCAAAATAAAGTTACTGTAAGTAACAAATATGTATAGCAGACTAAAAAGCATAAAAATAGAAAAACATTTTCTAAATGCAACATGTTTGGTCTTTTATAATATGCAGTTAATTGGTACTGGATTTTTTTGACCAATAGAATTTCACTGTGGGCGGGGTTAGGCAGCACCGGCTGTTTAGAACAAAAACTTTGGTTAACGTTACATCCTAACGTTCCTTACTCCTTCTGTTCTTCTATTGATGTCTGATTTGTTTTCTGATGATGACGAATCCTCCCCCTCATTCTTACAAGTACAAAGTCCCGTAGCTGTTTGTAAACGACGTACATTTTTCCGTGCGTTGAGCAGCTGTAGCAGAAAGTGGAATGAAGCTTGTGGCCGCTCCACATGAGCACTCTGTGTGTATTTTTAAAGGGGGTTTGATCTGGCAAACACATGGCTGATAGTAATCTACACTTCAATTACACTGCACAGCTCATCGGACGTTATCTGTCTCGCTGCCGCTGGAGGCCGAGGGCTTTGACGCGGCGTCAGAGCCGATGTGATTCAGCTTTTCGACAGCTCTCACAGAGAGGCTACACCCACCTGTGTCGATAATGAGTGCGAGTGTGTGCGTGTGTGTTTTCATGTTGGGCACCAACCTCTCGGCGAGCGTGGAGGGGCTTTTACGCTGACGCTTTTAACTCAATGTCACGTTGTTTGTAAGCATTAATCACACGTTTAAAATACTGTTATTATATGTTTAGACGATGTCAATAATAAATATTTAGCTTAAATGAATGCTTTTTGTTTTATTTTAATATATATTTTAAACATTGTTTAAATTTAGTTTGTTTTAATTTATATTTAATTTGTCATTGCCGAAATGCAATGATACAAATTATTATTATATTTTTTTTATTAAGTGTTGTAAATTTATTATTGATATTTAGTTTCGTTATATTTTTGTTGTGCTGCTAAAACCAAACTGAAGCTAAACTTAATGATACTAATAATAATAATGAATTGCTTTATAAAATAAATATTCACTGAAGTAGAATAAAATGTAATATATAGATATTTTTGTTGTGCTGCTAAACCCAAACTGAAGCTAAACTATTATATTTAATATAGCAATTTTGTAAAACTATTTCTAAAGTATATTATCTCAATGGTACTAAAAGAACACGTGTGCTGCTGTTATGTAAGTCATTTTATATTTCAAATATTTATATATTTTTTATGCAATAAAATGTTAATTGAAAATTTGATAGGAATGTGATTGTCATGAAAGAAAATCATTTAAAAAAATAAGTGTTATTTTTTGTAATAATTTTCACTTTTGAAATATAAAGCAGAATGGTTTTATGAGACACCTGGTTCCTTTCATGCTCTTTCCTAAACTCTGACTTTGTAAGTGCACATATGCAGTCTTTGATGAAGTACCTCCGTTTGTTTCATTAGGAATTGTATTTTGTTCCTCAGTAAGTGAGCTCTCTCAAAGCAAAGCGGTGCAGAGTGTGTAGTGTTTAACAGAGTATCTCTACACAGACAGCAGGCATTTTTATGAGTGTGGTCTAGAAATGCGTGCTGGGGGGTTATTTGTTTGATGTAGTGGAAACATGCTATAAATTCAGTAATATGTGCTGTTTATGGTACTGATTATTTTTTCTCTCTCTCTCTCTCTCTGAATGCTTGCTGTGTGTCGTTCTGTTCCTTTGAATTGCATCATAAAGGTAAGTGATTTTAATATAGAAAATAGTTACCCTCGTTACACACAGTGGCCCTGAAAACTACTGGATGCACCTGGAAATCAAATTAAGTCCTTTTGATATTTGGTGATTTGTTTCTTTTTGTTTGTTTGTTTTGTGTTGTTTTTGTTAGTTTGTGTTTGTAACAAAGTTTTGTTCATTAGCTTGTAGTTACATCCAGGTTTTGTTTGTGCTGTTTATTTTGTTTGTTTTCTTTTTGTGGTTTTAACAGGCTTTTGTTTTAGGGTTCAGTCCTTTGATGTTGGTTTTGTTTTGTTGAGGTTAGCTTGTGTTTACGACAAGGGTCTGTTGTTGTTGTTTTTTTTGTGGATGCTAGTTTGTGTTTGTAGTTTTGAAAAAAAAAAAGTTTTGTTTTGCTGTTTTGTTTAAGTTAACTTGTATTTATGACAAGTTATGACAAGTGTTTTTAAGGTTAGATTGTATTTACATTTACAAGTTTATCTAAATTACTGTTCAGGTTTTTTTTGTGCAAAATTATTTGCTGTTTAAATTATGTAACAGCACTGTAGTACATTAATAAACTGTTAATTATAAATGCCTAGCTAAATCATAAGGAATGATAACTTGTGTAACTGACAACAACCAAGCCATTTTATTTATCTTTTTATAAAGGCACAGTCTTAATGTGTCATTACAAATCCTGTGGCTTTTCCCATCAAAACATAGGCACATCTGTTATATCTCAGCCTGTTCTGTCAGTTCTCGGAGAGAAAAAAAAGTCCAAGTTTGCATAAAAGAGTGTTTTTATTTTTTGCATTTGGAGTTGAACCGCTGGAAAGGTTGTTAACTTGTCAGGGCCGTTAGATCACACCTGTTAGTGACCTTTGGAACAGAGTAGTGTGCGTATGATGTGATGGTTACGATGGCAACCACTCTGCTGCTTCTCACACACACATACACACACACGCACGGAAACAGTACCAGGGTTCCTCCACTAAGTGGCATGTACTCTGTGCTTATACATACACCTGGTAAGCAAATCAAGATGGATGACGGACAACAAACTTTTGTCAGGTTTCATTTGTGGTGATATAGAGCAAAGACAGACAACATGTTTAGCTGAGCTGAAGGAACTAAAACGTGCTCACATCTTCACATAGATTTATATACCATTATATAATAGTTTTTAGTTAATCTTAGTCTTTTGTGGCTATCTGAAAAGTATTACTATTTTTAATTCTATTCATCTCTGTTTGTCGGTAGAATCCAAAAGTCTGAGACTACAAAATCTAAACTACAAAACACATTTAAATAAATAATGTTGCATGAATACTAGTACTACTATTACTACTACTACTAAAATAAGAAACATTTCCAGTTCAACAATAAAATAAGGTTATTTATGACATTTAATGCAAAAAATATAAACACATACAATATAAATCCAAATAATAAAATATTGTTTATTTGTTTGTTTATATAGTTTATATTTAATTACAGCTTTTCATTCAGTCTTTGGCACAAAATATAATATGTAATGAAGAAAAAATTTATTTTATTAGAAAAATAAAATATTCACACTTTTGGAAACCGGTGTTTTTTATTTATTTTTTTTTTTCCCGACAAGTTCAATTACATCAAGTTCATTATTATCAAATTAGTTCATTTGTGACATTGAGTTTTTAATGCAAAATATGGCTAGACAAAATACAAGAATATTGTTTGGTTATTTACCTTACTTACCTCACTTTACCTTAGTTATTTATTTAGAATATTATTAACTTTGTGCACTCTGCATATACAACACTGAATAACTAAATCTAAAACCAGATTTGTTTTCAGTTGCCTTGCAGGTTGAAAAAAAAAAAAAAAAAAGACTTTTATTTTTCTTCTGGTTGCTGATAGAAAAAGCCGGCTGCCTCTGTGAGTGACATATTTCCAAGCAGTCGGCACACATTGCGGGTCTCAGAAGAACATGGCTGTCACTGTGACAGTTTATTGACAGGTTCTTCAACTGCATGGGTGTCTGCCTCTCTTTGAATCATCACTGGTGCTCCAGCAAATGCGATCCCCTCTGATGGGCCCCTTTAAACTCACCTGATGTCCCTGAGCAATAAGAGAAGTGGCAGATAACAAATAAGCCCATAATTATCACATCTCGGGCCCTCTTCACGTACTGTATTTGCATAGCATTGGTGTTTTGAAAGCAAAGTGTATTAAACGTGCAGAAAACATTTTTTTCTTCTACTTTTTTTTTCTGGAATTCACCCAAAAAAAGAAAAGTATTTTTCATTTACTCATCCTTATTGTAGTTTTGGATAAATATGATTTATTTATTTTTTTTTTGTATCTGTAAAACACATGATGTTATTTTATTTTATTTTAACACTAATTTAATCAGGTTTGTATAGAAATGGTTCAGTACATTTTGTAATTACAATTAACAAATTCATCGAAAAGGTCGGATTTGAGGAGAAAAATCATACACACAACTGATTGATATGGATATAACAAATACTTTGACAAATTAACAGATTCATATTAATATAACAAAACCGACTGATTCCAAATCATGTATGAATCATTCAGTCATGAATATGACAGATTATTTTGTGACATACAAAATTCGAAACAGAATATGATTTGTGTAATTTATTCCATTTATTTGAACTAGGTTAACAGATTTATAACACATTTGATTAAGTCAACCGAACAGTTCTGATTCATGTACAGTGATTTAGTCTGTGTGCTTGAGATACTGTATGTGAATCATAACCGCATGTGATTCATGAACAAATAATTGAGTCTTTTTTGTGAACCAGGTTGACAGATTCGTTAAAAAGATTGCACTCAAAAGAACAGAACAGAACCAGTTTTTGATGGGTGTTTTTTTATGAACCGGATTAATCAGTTCTTTGTAAAGATCTGACACAAAAGAACCAATAGTTTGCAAAATAAACAGAAGCCATATGAATCACTCGATCCAGTTTTGTGTACCAATTTATTGAAAAATATTAAGGTCAAATTCACTTTCTTTGAAAACTGGACATTGGACCAACTGAACCATTCTTTAAAAGGTTTGTTGTATAAACCACTTTCAAGACACTTTTATGCAACCTGGTTTTATAAAAATACGTACCTCTGTGCAGTTTTTGTGCAACAGTTTTTACATGCCTTACTGCATGTTTTACCACAGTTTCAAAGATAAATGCCCACTAAGCGGTGCTAAAACACAGGTTCAATATGTAAACCCTGGCACGTTTTTATTACATTGATATAGGATTCAAAATTGCAGTTCAAAATTGAAATATTTGTCAACTGTTGATAAAAGTAAATGCTCTATCATGTTAACAAATAGAAAACTAATATAAAAAGGCATTTGTTAATGCAATCATGCCGTTTTTTTATACCTTTTACACAGATTTACTGCCTCTAGTGTTCATGTCCTTTGGAAACTGAAGTGATATGTACTTATTGGTACATATTTTGTGTCGCTAAAAAGCGCACCTAGGTCGGTTTATACCAGGTAGCTTTTTTGAGTACACCAGTCCACATTCACTTTCATTATGTGGACGTTCACCTGGACGTTTTTAAAAAAATCACTATTTGGAAAGACGTGATTGTGAGTAAATGATGGCTGAAATGTAATTTCTAAGCAAAATATCTCATGAACTCATGGTTGTCTATGAATAGTTTGTCCTCATACTCTAGTGACGTGAAAGAACTTTGAATGTAAAGCTAAAGTGCGGTGAGACAATAAAGGCTGAGGATTGAAAAAAGGGACTAAATGGCTTGACCAGACTGAGGTCCACTGAAGTACAAAGCATACTAAAGGACAAGATTGCTCCTATTGTGTTTCTTGGCTGTATTTCCCCACAGAGCAGCCTCTATCTTCCGAGACCCTGCGGGCTTCATATCAAACCTTCAAAAAAGAGGCATAAAAAAAGAACAAAAAGATAGACTGCGAGCGAAAAAGAAATAACTTTTTGGAGTACGCTGAAAATAGATCTGCAATGACTGGCTCGTAGAATTTCATCTTTATTCTACCTGGAACACAAAAGACTAATCATGGCCATCACAAAGGCCGTGTTCCCATCGCTCAGTGAGTTATAGCTCAGGCGGAGCAGCGGATTAGATGAGAGGTGGCACTGTCCTGTGGATCTTGCTAGAAATACTGAGAGAAAGTCTACAAGAAACCGGACGTTTGGCTTGTTTTGGCTTGAGCGTTTCATGTCTTGCAAATGAAAACAGAACATGAGTGCGTGATTGCCTGTCGTGTTAAACTGACACCTACTGTAACTCATCTCTGTTTGTGCAACGGGCCTAAATGATGCCTTCGAAACGTCTGTGGCATTCGAATTGAACGACGTTTAAGAGTGTTTTTCAGACAAACGTTTAGTTTTCCGATGCTTGGATTCCTTTTAGGGCCCTTCTCTGGTCCGTTCCTCAAAAGGTACAGCAAAAGGTCATCTAATTGGTGGTACATCTTTAATTAGTTTGTCTCTTTTGCACGGCTGCCGTCAGGAATTGAAAGCAGTGGAGTGATAGCTGACATCACCACCCCCTTCACTTCCTTCATCCCTTCCAACCCTGTCTGATTCATTTCATCTTCATTTCCCTAGATCCTGTTTTTAAAGTTTTATTTAGGCTGTCATTTATTTAATAAGGGATTATTTATTTAGCGCATCAAATCATTCTGGAATGAATATTTATATATTTGTGGGGGCTTTAAATATTTACATGGTCCCCTCCACTTTCTCTGGTGCCAAGCCACAGTAATGCATGTTGTTGTTGGATATGCAGCGGAATAACAAGACTGGTTTCAAAGTAAATAATCCTTTGCATATATTTGAACTTAATTGCTTTGAATGTATTATGAGAGTTGATGCTCTGATCTTAGTGTAATTTTGAAGTAGAAAATGGATGGAGCAGGGTCGAGGTGGTGTTATTGCATATGAATTATGCTGGTATGAATTTGAATAGACTTAGCGACTAGCATTGCAATATTCACTTTGTTCGTTTGTGAAACCCTGGATTCCTTCTGACCTCTTGACCTGACATTGTTCTTGACATGTTCCACTAATCCTGAAAGAGGCTTAGCCACTTAAACCCACTTTCATTTCTTACTGCTTGTTTTTTTGGCGCAAACAGTCAACCTCACACTCTTTCGTTTTGCTAGCATTAGTCACATCTTTTAGTGCACCGAACACTCTTTGTTGTTAAGAGACAATACACCTGACAACCCATCAACTCAAAACAGTAGTTGTTTTCCTGTTTTGCCAAAACTTTGCAGATATAAATTGTACATTGCTTTATATATTGTTGATACTGTAGCAATATATATATATATATATATATATATATATATAAATTTCATAAAGATATTGCTTTTCAAATCAAGCAGCCTTTTGTTGCTCAACTTGGTTAATCCACCTGTTCAACTTCAACCAGCAGCGAAATTTATGTTGGAAAGTTCCTATTGAAATCACTGGATTTCAGCCACAAAATTTGTTCCTATATACAGTACAGATAGGAAAACCTTAATGTGGCACTTCATGTATTTTTCAGCAAGAATGCAATCCCAGAATTCATTGCATCGAGATAAGTTAAAAATTGGCTAACAGGGAGACATAATGCAGACTGTTTCATTTAGCATGGAAAACGATCCAAAATAGTTAAATCACAAATTGTTTGAGTTGCGTCTTTTTACCCTTATACGAGTATCGGACATCTGGCTTGTTTTGAGTTTTGCATGTCTTGTAAATGAAAACATGAGTGCTTGTTTGTTAACTGAACTGTTTTTTACCCTTATGTATTGTTAGCTTGGCAACATGCTAACATCAAACTCTTCTGTGCGAAGCTCACTTTAGAACGGAGGCCTAGTGCGCATTAGCATTAATTTTTGCCAAAATCAAGTGTGCATCACATATTATTTGCTGAGAAAGCAATCCCTCGATTCATTGCAGTAAAATAAAAAAAACCCAACAAGAAGTGAAATTTCAGTTGAATATAAACTTTTTCATTCAGTGAGGAAAAGTATCAAGATTCATTTACTCAATGTTTGTGTGTGTTAGCTTAGCAATGCTAACATCAAACTCTACTGAAGTTGACTGTGAGTTAAATCCCTATGGTGAACATTAGCTGAATTTAGTGTTCATAGTCAGATATAGCATTGCAATAATATTTGATGAGAAAGACATCCCAGAATTCATTGCAACAAGAGAAGTGGGGGGGGGGGGGTACAAAAATGTCTGACAGGGAGTGAAGGTTCATTCAGTGTGAAGAAATGGTTCAGTTTACTCCATGTTTATGTCAATATTTCTTTATTATTTTTATGAAGAATATTACGTTGTTAGCTTAGCAACATGCTAATATAAGACTGTTTTTAAACTGTGTCAAACTTACATTGGAATAGGCAAACATTTAAAGCCTTTGGCTTAGTGTTTATCTATGGCCTAATATGAACATTAGCTGGAGCATAGCATGAAAAACCTTTAGTATGAAAAAGCTTACTTTACCTAATGTTAATGTGAATTGCATTTTTTTAGCCTTATTATGCAGCTATTGCGCTGTTAGCATAGCAACGTGCTAGCATTGAAATCGATTGTGAGTTTACTCTCCTGTGTGCAACTCATGTTGGAACAGAGGTCATTCCAGGCAAATGTTTATAGCCTAATGTAACGTATGGCGTAGTGCGAACATTAGCTGGAGCGTAGCGCTATCTAGCTAGACTGTTCAATCAGAGGTTGTCGCCATACTATTACCACGGCCCCTAATGAGCAGCTCCTAGCAGGTGCGCAGGCCGAGTAGCACCCTGATTTGTTCCGCATGCTAAATATGGCCTGTAATCTTTATTCCTCTGAGTGGCTTATTAAAAGTGAAAGGAAGATGAAACCTTGTATCGTGCAGACCATTCCTTTTCTCCTACTGTTTATCAGCGGATCTTTTTCCTCCCTTAATATTGAGGTTATAGTAACCTTAGTGGGTGATAGATGTGGCGTGTGACTTCAGGTAATAATAGCCATGATGGATCCCTACCTGAACCCAGGAGATATAATCTTGCAGGATGCGAAAGATAAAGTGGCAGCCGGTTGAAAGATACACACATAGCAGTGGCGCCCATCCAGCCACGCACTTTATCACAAGGCAGACAACACCGGGGTGTCCAAATTTATGACGGCTTGCTGTGTCTTTAATTCATCAATGGTTAACTCAGCCCCAAGTGTATTCATCGGTATCTGCTGGTTGGTGAATAATGTTTTATCTAGAGAGTAAATACTCGGTTTGTTTGCATTTCTGTTGTTTAATTTGAATTAGAATTATGTAGCTTCAGATTTCAGCTGCAGAGACATTCATGACAAAATTTATCCCTACATTCGTAAAACTATTCCTAAATAAAATGTTACATTTAAAATTAGATTCAAAACGTATGCATACATGGTTTACTAAGTATATTTGTCTCATTAATAAAGTGGCTACATACTTTTTGTATTTAAAATTTTAAAAAGTAGAATATCCTAATGATAAAAAAAGGTTATGAATATATAGTCGACATTTGAAGTGAATCGAAACCTTTCCTCAAAGTTGTCCTGAAACCTAAAACCAATATGTGTTTTTGTTTTAGGACAACTTTAATGAAATTTTCTCTTCCCCATCAGATGTATAAATATGTGGTGTTGAATTTTTCAAGATAAATGCACACTTGAATTATGTATGGTTTTTAAGTTTTGCAATACTTAAAAGGATTTACGATATAAATTCA
>JAUMHP010039631.1:0-10911 GCA_032361065.1 Enteromius trimaculatus | reverse complement strand
GGTGGGATGGATTATCTCAGCAAAGCAGAAGTGCTCTCTATCACGCATTTAGACTGATTTGTGAACAATGTTTGAGAAAAATGGTAATATTGTGTATCTGGAATGAATTTTAGATCTTGAAGTCCGTCCCATGAAAAATCGGAGCAGAAACAAAGGTGTTGCGTTTATATTTTTGTTGAGTGTATGTTGGTAGTGTTTGCGTTACATTTAATAACAAAATAAATGTACTGTTACGTTACAGTTACTGAGAAATAAAAATGCAGATTAATTAGATTTACTCAAAAAATGTTAATTACATACATTTGTTTTGTGTTCGGTTAAATTATACCCCCCCGTTTCACAGACAAGGCATAGCTCCCAAATTAAAATGCATGTTTGAGCGGTCTCAGCTGAAAATATCTTGCTCTGAGATGGACTAAAATATGTCTGTATCACTATTCTGTGTAAACATGTACACCTGCAATGCTTTTTTTAAAGGCATTTTTGTTGCTTAAAATTTAAATTAGGCCTAGCTCTAGCTTAAGTGAAGCCCCGTTTGTAAAACCAGGCCAAAACGCTAGAAGAATAATAGCATGCATTCCTTGAGTACAAAAAGATCACAACCCTTAAAAAAAACACCTTTTAAACCGTTGTGATTTAAGGTAAATAATTCAGTGTTGAATAAAGGCCAGTCGTTTTTGTAACATTTGAAACCTAAATCCAACAAAAGACACAAAACCTTATGCAGCATCATAAAACTTGTATTATATATATATATAAAAGAAGATACAAAATCAATACAGAAATCATTTTTATTAACAAACAAGATTTCAGATTGTCATGCATCAGTAAAGCAGCATGTGGTGTTCCACTCTTCAACAAGTCTGGAATGAGAATATTCAAGTTTTAAACCAGAGGCAACTAATGAGGTTTAACCACCTGGATGTTTGAACTTGACTGGCACTGGTCCGTAAATAATCATACGGAGATCTAAGCTATGGAGGTATTCCTCAAATCCAGCTCTAGATGAAACCCAAGACACATGGGTGACATTCCACTACACCTTTAATTCTTCCGTGGAGAAAATAATGTAAACATGTTGGATCTCCTGTCAAAATACGTGACCAAGTTTTATATTCTATTTAAAAAAAAAAAAAAAGGCACAGGTTTGAATAAACCAAATCTGACAGGTAAACTCACAGCCTGAAAAGGCCAACATACAAAAATAAACTTAAATCAGACCTTTGGTTTTTGTATTAATAAAGTACAAGTTTCAAAAATAGCCCTTATGGATTTGCTAAATATGTTAAATTGATAAGAAAGGCCAGCACCCATTTATCACTCATCAGAAGATCGAAGGCACAGTGTAAACTAGTTAACCAGAGTGCAAACAGACAGTCCCAGATAAAAAGAAAATGCATAATTAGCAATTGAATAAATATAAAACACCATCACCATGTAAGTAACCCTCTGCTTACAACAGCAGTGGACACAAAACCCTCCCGACACACTTCTCTCACCCTTTAAAGATTATTGGTCTCCATTTCTGGCAACCAGCAACAAGTCAATAATAAGGAGTCATTGTGGAACGTGAGCCATGTCCAGATATTTATCCAAAAACACAACATTTAGCACACAAAAAAATATATATTACGTAAGAGGAAACACTTCAACGACGTGAGATCCAGAAGGAATCCAGTGAATCTCAAGTCTCAGTACATGGGTTTTGTAAAACATCTCATCCAGTTTTCCGTCATACGATGTCCTCAACCTATCGCAGCTTTCTCCTCCTGAGGTATCCGCCGCGCTGGGCCTTGTTCATGCGCAGGCCCAGATAGAGGACCAGCTTGATGGGGGCCAGAACTTCGATCACCCAGCCCTGTGGGACACAAAGAGAAGAAGGTTAGGGTGAAAACGTGGTCAGTGAAGGTGTAAAACGCTGCTGGATGAGAGGGTTAGGCTGTCGCACCATGACGGCATGAGGGAAATAGCCGTTGGTCTGGTCTTGCAGTCCCACAGTGGGCAGTTCAGCAGCTACGTAGCGCTCAGGGGTGGGCTTGTCCAGGGTGGGCTTCCTGATCTTCGTCATCTTGGTAGCAACAAAGAAAGGCAGCACACTCTGGTGACAGAAAGAGTTGATGTTATACACTAATTGTACATTTTTAAACACCACATCTGTACAATCATTAAGGTTTTGCACTTTATATTATTTCCTATGCATTTCTGCACCAGAAGCTCTTGTCGCCTTGTGTGTGTGTGTGTGTGTGTGTGTGTGAGAACATACTTGGTAATAAAGCCCTGACTACAAGAGCACTTTAGGCTGGATGGATCTTTACTATTCATATCTGATAGATCTAAACAAAAGGCCTTAACCGTCAACAAAAATTTGTTTACTGCTCTCAACGGTCTCTTGGGAACGGATGATTTTACGCTAACATTAAAACCTTACGGGGCAGTATGATTTGTAATGTTTTTGTCTTTTAATCTTATGCTCACCAAGAATGCGTTTAATAGAACATTCAGTAGAAATGTCTATATTCGGTATATAATAATGGGACATAGAAAGGGTTAAACAACTTTTGTGAAAGAAAAAAGTAATTTGTTCGCACAATAAATTCCAGTTTTTAAGTGTTGCATTGTCCTTCAATTGTGCTGATTTAGTGCTCAAGAAACATTATCATTAATGTTTTTAATCATAATGTTTTTGATGTGACCAGTAATTTTATTTAGGGCTCTTCGATAAAAAAAAAAAATTAATAAAAACTGTAAAATGTTCTGTTGAACTTTATATTTATTTAATTGATCCTTTCTAAATTAATTATATTTTTAAATATTATATTATTCTCTCACCTGGATGATGATCCCTTTGCACTTGTACTCTGTGTGAAGTGCACGTGAGAAAAAGTCCACAAAAGCCTGTAGAAAGATGACATAAAAATCAGCCTCAAATAAATAAAGACCAAAAAACTATAATTTCTAAATGTGACAGGTAAAGTAAGGCATCATAATACATTGTAGTGTACAGGTATAGCCGTTTAGGGATTCTGTTTAATTAATTTAAATGATAGCAAATAAAAAAATAAAATGAACACTTAAATATCCAATATCAACTGATACAAATAATAAATGTAATAATTTAAAATCTAATAACATTAGACTGTTCGGTATTAACAACTTGAAAAGTTATGAAACAATTATGATATCTCATTTTGATATTGTGAAGACACTCGCCTTAGTGGAGGAGTAGATGGTCAAGAGTGGGACGGGGAACATGCCACTGGCAGAGGAGATATTGAGGATGACACCCTTAGCTCTGCAATGGGGGAAAAAAAGCTAACTTTATTAACTATTATTAAAATCACATTTGACATCGACATCAAATAGGATATATTTCCAGCTGTGGAAACCTGAAAGTCGCCATCACCCACTGTACTTCAAAACACACGTCTAATGATGGTCGCCATGCGTGTTGCCATGGCACCAGCTTTCTCATGCAGTACCCCTGCAGCCGCAGTAGAGTGCTGGGGAGTGCAGAGGGTTGGACCTATTTGTACAAAATTTGCCCAGCTCTATTATTGGCCCAAGACTGGCATGTGACTCAGCAGCAGCCAATGGGATGAAAGCTTTGTTGCTTTTCAATTTCACACAAAGAAAAGGGGGGGACGGGAGGGAAGGAAAAACCCTGTTTTTAAAATCTGCACTGAATTCCTTTTTAGTAACAGTGGCTATGTTAGGAATTCCAGTGAGATGCTGGAAGATGCTTTTATACTCATATGGCAGGACTTACCTTGCCTCCATTCTGGGCAGCACCAGACGAGTCATCTGGAGAGAGAAAACAGAAAAAAATAAATAAAAAATTAGTTCTCACATGCTCCAAAATGACTTGAGACAACATTAAAAATCTGAAACGCTAATATATCACTCCTGCATTAGAGAGAAAGGGAGTGACGGAGGGAGAGAGGGAATGCGTGGGTGGTGAACACGGAGAGCGTTGGTGGAGATCAGCAAAACACAGGGAGAGAGAACAGGTACAACAGTAGAAGGAGTACATCAAAGTGGTCACATTGCAGTACTTTTAAAATTTTACTATTTGAATTTTCAAAAATCACGAATTCCGCCCTTTCTGCCCAGTATGTTGATGGTGTCTACTTACTTGGCACACTGAGGTGATGTTGACATTGATCATGGTGGTGATGAACTGCAAAAAAAAAAAGGAACAGGTGAGTATTTCCTAACAACAGCAGCTGCTAATAATTAAACCTTCCTTCGCAGACAAAAGAAATTACTTACGTTTTCCAAATCAGGGATGTGGAGGAAGAATTCAGGGTATGGATATGAAATTCCCACATTGTTCACTATGAATCAAGACGAAAATAGAAAATCAGATGTGGTTGAATAGTGAGATTTTGTATATTAAATAAGCATGTCTTAGGAAGCACCACTAGGTGGCGATAAAGCATTAAGAATGAGAGTCGAAGTCGAAACGACGTAGTTAAAAAAAAAAAAAATCCATCACGATTTCAGGTGAAAAAAACAAAACACCTTTCTCAGAAGATGAGGCCGAATAAAAGAGGTTTCAAAGCAACACTGACAGGGAATCGTGAATGAAAGTTAAGTGCGTGTCTGCTTTTCTGACAACTTTATTTACAAGATGTAACGACGTACAGAAACTTACCAAGTACTCCAATCTCCAGTCCAGCAAGACCCTTTTCGATTTTAGAATAGATATCAATCTGACTGTAGTCCACCGCAATGGTTTTTGTTTCCACATTATATGTGCTTTCTGTAAACAGAGACATAAGAGACTTAAATCAAGCAAACAATGCAAATCTCCTCCCCAAAAACTGCTGAAACGCTCCCCGTTCCAGCTGCAGACCCAATATTGGCATTGGAGAACTCGGTCCAAGATCAGGCATCCCTGCTATTGCTGCTGTTCTAAAAATAACTTCTCTGGGACTTTGCCCATTGCACCAAAACACAGATTCCTGGTCAGCAGGGGGCGCTGCGTACCAAAGAAAAGCTGTCGGAGGAACTTCCTACTTCTCCCCTCCCCTCCTCTGCTTGTTTGAGGTGCCTGCAGCAATTAGAATTTATTGTCCAAAGGCTCATTTGTCTAAACACTGTTCCAGTGAGTTATGAGAGGAAAATTCCTCTCAGGTCTCGCAGCGAGAAGCTTTTTTTTTTTTTTCCTCCCCTAATCGAAGGTTTAAATTTAAGAACAAGAATGCACATAAATCAGCTCCAACATCTTTTTTTTTGGTCAGGGGGCTTGTGGTATACTGCTTTGGGCGACTTCTTACATTCCTAACAGAGGATGATCAATGCAAATGTGAGGTTTCAGAACCAGATTTGGCAAATTACATTCTGGTTCGTGACTAGCCATAACCCCCCCACCACCTCCCTTCCAGCGTTCTGTGATGCCAGCACGACTGTGGTACTGGCAGATTGGGATTTTTCCCCTTGCAACCTCAGCAGCTGCATTGAAGACAACTTAAAAGTTGATTGTAGTAATATTTTATACTAATAAAAACAACTGTTTACATCCACATGGAGCTTAAATGATTCCTGACAGGGTGTGTGAGTAAAATGGGGGTTTTCAAGAGCAAGTTACGAAACTCCAGCAAGGCAGTGTTACTTTATTACTCCGTGCACACACTGAGGCCAAAGGAGTACAAGAAAACTCCCATTCACAATCTCAGGCCTGTCATACTCCATTCAAGCCAAAAAGAAATGGAGTTTATTGCACTTTACATAAAATATCAGTCATTATGGACAACTAAACCATTACATTATCAGTAATAAAAAAAGTTGAAAAAATAAATCCGATTTTATAATTATAGTTTTGAACCAATCTAACTGAAATATCAACAAAATAAAAAAAAAAAAAAATATATGAATACATGATATAATCGTATAAATAGTACTTTGCCCAATACAACAATAATAATATTAACTATACTAACAACAATATATAAATGCATTATAAAGACTAGCTTGGTTTATAGCATATGAAGAGAAAGCAGAAATTGCTTTTAAACTGAAAGCCTTAACAATGCCTCAAATGAATGATTGATGGAAACTTAATTTGACTGCACAGAAAACAATATCGGTTGTGATCCTTCACATGTCTGATGTGTTTGGCCATACAACACTTAGGGGGACCAGTGACAGACTGAAGGACCTTAAATGTTACGTGTACATCATCCGAGCAATTATCTAGCATCTAAAGAATTCCCTTTTACTGGAACGGGGAAGGCAAACAGTGATTCATCCCTATTCTGAGAAGTTTCGAGCATGACCCCTAGAGCTCGGTGTAGACCTTTGACTGTGCACTCCTGCCAGGCTGCATCAGCTCTCCGCCCAGTCAGTGAACCAGGCCCCCACCCTGCCTCTTAGGCCAGAGCTAAAAATAAACCCGATTTCATTAACATCAGGAGGACTGTCTGTCATTCACAGAGATGAGCACTGCGGTTTGCTAACACACACACACACACACACAGATGGCCAAATACTGACCGAGAGACTTCGCCACGTCGTCGAGTTTCTCCTGGGAACGGCTGATGAGCATCATAGAGAATCCTCGTTGAGCAAGCTGAGAGAAAGAGAGAGAGAAGATATAGTTTGAATTACCTCATTTATGACAAAGAGGAACATTGCAAAGCATGCGTGTTAACAATAGCCATTAAAGGGTCTCATAAAAGTGTCCTCATGTCAGCTTCTAAGACCATTTTCATGGTAAAAAAAAAAAAAAAAAAGTTAGTATTGGAATATTAAAAAACACACTAATAAAGACAAATTTTTAGTTGATCGACTAAATATGGATTTACTTCATTGCAACAGTGTCAACAGAATAAAACTTTTTGGAATTGGAAATATTACCATATAATATTTGACAGAAAATGAGCTCAAAGTTTCACATTTTTGTTAAGATAACAAATGGCTAATATCCTCTCCTGAGGTTAACATAAAAATAAGTTACTTGATTTCCCCGAAAAGTGTAAACATTGTGTTTTCAAAGCATTCTGAATTCTGACCAGCACAGCAACAGTAGCTCAACCAATGGCGGGGGTTTAGAGGCGGGGGAAATGAGTTTGTTTGACCAATGACAAAAGAGGGGAGTGTTTGAGGGGGGAAACCTGTTTGAAGACAGTAATTGTTTTTCACAAATGTGGATTACTTTCTTTTACTTTTGACTGTAATGAAAAAGCTAAAGACGTAGCTGAATGTTAACTTCAGGAGTAAGCAGTGACATGAAATAATGGCTTTTAACTGTACGAGTTATATGAGGTAACAGGTCTTTTTCCACCAGCAGTCTTCTAGTCACCCTCCTTCTCTTGGCCTCAGAGTGAAACCTCTGTCTTGTGATGAGTCACTGTGCTTTCCGTGGAGCGAAGAGATAAATAAGAAGAGAAACCCTTACCTCCTCCGCATAGGATTTCCCAATCCCATCCGTGGCTCCCGTCACAACTGGAAAAATAAGAAATAGACAGGATCAGTGTTTGCGGCAGCTCAAATAATAATAATAATAATAATAATAATAATAATAATAATAATTATTATTATTATTATTATTATTATAAACAAAGAACAAAACTTATCAAAATGGTAAATTCGGGCAAAGTTTACTCCGATAGACCAAGTTCAAATCAAAGCAATCCTAAACCAGCAAAACTAAGGGAAAATAAAATTGAAGAGTGTCATTTTAAATAATGTTTGAAGTACCATTTTTTTCTGCTTTGTACATAAAGTGTTTTTTAAAATAGTGATTTGTAGGTTGGTGACTGACATTGAGAACGCCAGTCAGGGGTGCGTTTTGCAAAACTACCTACAAATCGCAAGTTCTGTCGTTACCAATAGGGTTCAGTGGAAATTACCACAATAGTTGCTGATGCTTTTGGGAAATGCACCCCAGCTCTACATGATAGCGCTGGCTGAAGTAATGGGCTTAAGGCAGAGCTATCAGTTCAACCAATGTCAGATGATAGAAGTATTACTCATTTACATCAGACTTATTTCACAAAATGCAGCAGTTTGTTCTTAAAACTAAGTTTGTTTTGATGTTAAAATAGGGAATTAGCCCAAGATGTGAAAACAACAATATACAAGCCTTTTCTATGTTAATGTCCTCAAAAAGTGCATTTTCAAAGCATTTGTTGTTTGAGAATCAAGACAAGCCCAACATGGCAACACTGGCTTCTATCGTGGCTTAATTACAAAATTATAATATTATATGAAAGCCATTCCTAGGCAGATTCTCTCAAGAAGCATAAAGACTGTGACCTAAGAGGCATTTAAGAACATTATCATTTTAAAATTCTGACCAGCAACACCGCCGTAAGTTGAGGGTCAGATGGGAGACATGTTTGAAAACAATCATATTTCACATTTAAATTTAGCGACTCTAGCGGCATAGAAATGACACCCTTCACATTTACAACCATTCGTTGAAAGCCAGTATGTTGCTTTCAGTGATCAACCTACAATATTTGTTTTTTTAGATCATTCACTCTGACCTAAAAACGGCTTGTAGTCTGACCAGACACAGACTATAAAATATTACTATTAAATGCCACTCAAAATTCAACACAGAGGCCCATTTCAATGTCCCATGATGCTCGTTTTGAGAAAAAAAAAAAAAAAAAAAGAAACGTACACAGGATTACAAAAAAGCAAACATTGAGACACAATGTGTGATAGCGGATCAAAGTATGGCATGGGCAGTGGTCATTCTCAAGAACAGGGATGTGGGGGAGAGTGGGGCGGTTATGACGTCTGTAGAGCACGACAGCACAGGAGGGGTGAGGAGGGATCCTGGGGGCTGCTAAAAATAGAAACCAGAGGGAGGAGGGGGCGGGGGGGGGGGGGGTGGATGGGAGACTGCGCAAAGTCAGATGTGGGTAGAAAGTGAGAGAGCACTAGATCGAAAGACAGAGGGAACAAAAGAAAGTGATTCACAAGCTCCTTTTTTAAAATTTCATCCTAAGAATGAAGTGCATCCTAGTCTCATCAGTGGAGCGAGCTACAATAAAGCAATGGTTTGTGTCAAAATAATAATATATATCTGTGTCCATACAATTAAAGCCAGTGATCACCAAAACTGTCTATTAGTCAACGTTCTTAAAAATATCAAATTTGGGATTTGTAGAAGACAGTAATTCAGGTTTTGAACAACACGAGAGCAAGTGACGATATTTATATTTGGGTGAACTATCCATGGTAATGACAAACCCATATTAACTTAATTTCATAAAAACTAAAATCACAGGTTCTTCAAAATGTCAGAAGCCGTAAAGTCCGCTCTTAGAAACATTCCTCTAACAAAAGGAGCATTTAAAAAGCAAAGGGTGTCACGCATTTCACATTTTCCCCAAACTTGAGGAATTCCAAGCTTCAAGTCAATTGTGAGTGTGCACGTATACCGCAACATTTCAAACATGGGGACAATTCTCAGAATTCCATGCAAGGACACAAAAAACATGTTGGGACACATCGTGGGCCATCAATCTATCGCTATAGTCACAAACCATCAACATTTGACTCAAGACTAATCAGCATACAGCTTACTTAGATACCTGGGGAGCGTTCAGAGGGACTTTAACGCACAAGACCAATCGCAAACCAACTGCCACCTACCAAAACCCAAGACTCTCCCACAGTAACATCTAAATATGTGACAAACCATAAAGATGCATGCAAGCGGCCACACGGTGATAGTGCTTGATACTTCACTGAGCACGAGTATTTTATTAGCGTGAGCGTTATTAAAAACAAACGTATAAAAACAGGCCCAGAACAGCCCCCTTTGCAAAGCGAGATGGCACGAGCAGTCGTGCTCCGGTACGTTCACGAACAGTACATTCAGAGATACGGAGCCGCACAGGCGCACTGGCCCTCCTCCGACTCAATATTCTAGCGCTAAAAAAAGCAGCCGAGTGAGTAAAAATAGCTGCCTCGTCTGGAACAGCCGCAGCACTTGAATACCAACAAGATGCTGCTCTCTCTCTCTCTCTCTCTCTGCATCCCCCAGCAACCCAGCTCATTGTAGAGACTTCGGGGGAAAAAAAGAAAAAAAAAGCTGACCGGTTCTTATGGTACAGGGGATTTTATGCTTGCAGCGGAGGACAATCGTGAACGAAAACTGTGCTTACGGACTCCAAAAAAGCATTGGAGGCCAGTGTAGTGTAATTAAAAAGAGGGATGGAGGGGGATTCAGCAGTCCACATTCAGACCGCTACTGTATGCAATCTGTCGCATCACTCTCTCTCTCCCTCCATGAATGAACCGTTCCCGTTTTTGGCTCGGTAGCACTGCAGAATGCTAACACCTCCGCCCACTCCCCCCAAAGCAGCATCGTGCTTTAAATAGCACAAGCCAGTCACATGGCCAGCAGGAAAAACTACACACCAGAGCAGTTCAGCACCCAAAATAGCATCTATACTCGGATAAAGGTGGATTGAAGAAGAAGAGAAAAAAAAAACGATGTGGGGGTGAGAGGGTGCAATATCAGAAATAGCAGCAAAAAGTCACATGCCTGCCAAAAAAATAAAAAAAAAAGTGAAAAAAAAAAAATCAATAGTTCTCCTCGCAACCGTCTCCTTGCAAAAAATTAATTAGAACAGAAACGGGCAGAAATAATTCAAAACATCTAAACATAGAGCTGGTGTATTTTTGGACGCTAGTGAGGAGGTAGATTTTTTTTTTTCTAGCGAGAAAACGCATTGCCGTTACATTTGTGCAGAAGTAACACCCGTCACGGACGACTGAGGTAAAAATACTGTATGGAATGAGTGGCTTATTCAGGACACTACAATACATTCACTTTTTCCTTTAGGCGCGCAGCTATATTGTGCTTAATATTAGAGCACTTAAAAAAAAAAAAACAATATAAACAGTTATGGCTCGGGTTATGAGAGCATTATTAGTAGAAAAAAA
>JAUMHP010039630.1:0-10920 GCA_032361065.1 Enteromius trimaculatus | reverse complement strand
TTTATAACCTTATTCATTGATACATCAGTTAGAGAGTCTAACCAAAAATAAATAAATAAAATAAATAAAGTTTTAAAACAATCAAAATGTATGCTTAATATAAATAAAACAATTTGTATTGTGGTGGGGGGGGGATAAATAACAAAACAAAAAAAGTTAAAGCAATGAAATAATGGGTTGTTAAACTCACCTGAGTTTCTTCAGTGTGCAGTTTGTATTTTCTAATCCGTTCTGAAGTTTCTTCACTCCAGAATCCAGCAGATTATTGTTGCTCAGGTCAAGCTCTTTCAAACTGAAGTTTGATATCAGGACTGTAGCGAGATCTGAACAGATTTTCTCTGTTAGACCACAGCCACGCAGCCTAAAATGATGAGCGTGAGAGGAAGAATTTACAAACACAGTCCATGTTAACCTATATTTATATGGGAATTGTTGTATTTTAGTCCCTTTAAGTTGACTTGTATAGGATGCATACTAGATGAATGTGCCGTGCTAAATAAAAAACACAATACTAACATCAGTATGTTGAGTTTACAGTGTGTATCCTGCAGTAGAGCAGTGAGCTGATTCATTTGTGCGTCTTCTAGTTCATGTTCACTTAGATTCAGCTCTCTCAGGAGTAACGGGTCTTCACCCACAAGTCCAGTCACATACTGACAGGCTTCAACTGCAGAAGGACTCTTTAACAACCTGGAGAAAGGAGAAGTACACTGACATTTCACAACTGTACATTGAAGAGCTGCCTTCTACAATAATGAACATAAAACAGTGCAACAAATGCTGCCGAATGGGTATTCATGTACATTTACGCATTAAACAGATGCTTTTAGAATTTTGCAGTATGGGACTTCATATTTTCAATACACAGAAGGATGTCTAAAAAGCATTTTTACAGAAAGCAGCTGTCTTTATATAAATGTTTATTATTATATATTATATATTAATATATCCAAAAAACCAAGGTAAGTGCAGCGGTGCAGACAGATAAAGGAGAGTTTGGTGCTCCAGTTTTCCTTTAGTCAAAAATAAATAAATAAATAAATAAATTACATTCACCTAAGTGTCTTCAGCTGACAGTTCTCATTCTGTAGTAAATCGTAGAGCTCCTTCACTCCTGACTGTCCAGGATCATTTCCTGTGAGATCCAGCTCTATCAAGTGTGAAGGGTTTGATCTCAGAGCTGAAGCCAGAGCTTTATAACCTTCTTCAGTGATACTGCAGTCTGAAAGTCTACGGAAAATAAGTCCATAAATTACAATTAACATTTACAGTAAAAATTAACATTGCCATGAATAACACTGCCAAAGATGATACACGTATTTACATTTACATTACAAAGCGACTTGGAATGATTGGGGAATATATTAAGCGATTCATCTTAAAGCAGCAAATAGACACATAAGTGCATGTAATACCAAATGTCTAGCATTTTTCAAATAAGTACAAGCTAGACAAGTCTTTGAGAGTCAGCTGGCCATCAAAGATTGCACCAAGATTTCTGACCGAACATGTCTTTGCTAAACTCAGCTGTAGGTGATGTTATTTCATTCATCCCGAGATGTCTGCCAGACAGCATGAAATATTCTGTGCAGCTACCATTGAAATGAAAGATAGAGCTGTATATCATCTGCAAAGCAATAGTAGGAGAAGCCATGTGCCTGCATTGTGGGATCCAGAGATGTAGTGTATGTGGAAAAGAGGAGGGGTCCAAGAACTAATCCCTGAGGAACCCCAGTGACCAGTTAAAGTGCTTTGGATACCCCCCTTCCCCAGGTCATTCTGAAAGACCTAACAGTGAGACAGGATTCAAACCAGAGAAGTGGAATCCCTGTGATGCCCAGTGATAAGAGTTGGACAGAAGGATCTGGTAGGAAAGGAGCCCAAGGCCACGACAGAGGGCCGTAGTCAGGACAATATAGAGGATTTGGAGGGCCATGGAGGAGCAGAAGGCTCATGCAGGCGGGATACAGAAGGCCAAAGTGCATGTGACCAACGTTCGCACACAACATCAAATTGAGTATCATTTGAATGGCTATGCATTCAACTGTAAACATATGCTAGCATACGCGTTCAAAAACAAAACATACCTTGGGATTTAGCAGACATCTACTATTATAATTACAAATATGTACAATTAAAAACACAAATAGAACAATAACGTAAATAGCCTACAAAACTAAATAATTAATAAAAGAGTAGAGTTTTGGGCTGCAATATTATGAGCGTGTTATGACCTTCTTCATGAGCATTTGGGCATGCAGATAAAAACCCCAGAGTAGAGCACCATCTGCTGTTGAAATCTAGGCTCAGAATCGCTTCAAGAGGAATCGCGATGCATACATCACACCCACATCCCTCTGATCAGCATGTGGTGGACTATATTATTACCCTTTTACAACCTTATGTGATTTGATAAAAATGCACAAAATATAATTATATACGGAAAACAGAGAAAATTAGAACTAGCTAGAATAAAGACAAGAAGATCAATACAACATTTCTACTTGAATGTCACTATCAATCACTCATAGTGCTGATACAACGTGGATTTTGATCAAATGATGAGGCAGAGATATGCTGTTGGTAACAATCTATAAGAATTTAATGTGGAAAATACAGTTACGACGTGATGGAAGAACAAGTAATGTAGCTAGTGTAACTAATTAATGTTGCCAGAAAGTAATAAGTTAAAGTAGCAATATTACTTTTGAAAAGAGTAACTAGTAATGAGTAATATATTACATTTAAGTAACTAGCCTGACACTGGTTATAAGACTCAGCGCTGCGCAAAAAAGCAATCTCATTCAGTGCGAGTCTATCTAAATCTAATTCCTCGAATTGACATTTTTCATTCATTTTCAAATTCTCTTTTACATCTTTGTATGCTTACCTTGAATTTTTGGGGGCGATGTTTAGTTTTGTGGCTACTGTACCCCAAGCCCCCATTCATTAACTAATCTGCTTGGGTTGTGTAAAGAAAGATACTTTATAAAGAAGGAACTGGATTTTTGGAGCTGTGGTTTGAGTGTTGTAAATTTCATCTTTAACCTTGGTAAATACAATTGTGAACCGATATTATTATAGATACTTTATTTTGTTTTCATTAGCAAATTTAGAGATATCACTGTTGTGGGGTTAGATCCAAAGATTTTAAACTATTACAATAATGTGGAGTGTAGCTGATGGTGAAATGTACTCACTTGAGTATCTTCAGCTCACACACAGGGTCCTTCAGTCCCTCACAGATCTCTTTGACTCCTGAGTCCAGCAGACGGCTGTTGTTCATCTTAATTTCTTTTAGGTTAGTTTTGGAGGAGAGGACAGTTGCTAGAGCTGAGCAGCTTTTCTCTGTCAGCTCACAATTATTCAGTCTGAACCCACACACACACACAAAACAGTATTATTTATTATTCAGCTCATATTTAACACACATCAGATAATCATATCTGCTCACACTTGACTGACAGTCCTTTATTATTTTATAATGTACTGTAAAAATCATGTTAACTTACATAATTTTCTCCACTTTGCTATGAGAGTCCATCAAAAGAGCAGAGAGCTTCTCCCAATACATGTTCCGTAATTTATTTTCGCTGAGATCCAGTTCTTTCAATAACAAGGGACTTTTACTCAGCACTTTAGTGAGATGATCACAAGCTTCCTGGGCAGCAGGACTTTTCAAAAACCTAAAGGATGTAGAAAATAATATCATTTGATAATAATAATAGTTGCACTTTCCAAATGATAAGCCAATAACATATCCACATGATGTAATTACATATACTTTTTTACATTGTATCACCATACTCATGTCAAAGTCATGAAAAACACTTGTGTGGCTGAGCAAAATTCCATTCTCTTACAATTCGGTAAATTTTGTCTTTGTGTAATTCAATTCCACACTTGCACATTTGAACCCTCTATCTAGTTTCACACAGCTAAAATCACTTTATTATTTCGAAATATTTGAAAACATGCATCACCAGATCATCTTTAATGCACAGTGTTCATCCAGTAGAACATCATTGAGCTCCTTCACTCCTGATTGTCCGGGATTATTTCTTGTGAGATCCAGCTCTATCAGGTGTGAAGGATTAGATCTCAGAGCTGAAGCCAGAGCTTTATAACCTTCTTCTTTGATACTACAGTTTGAAAGCCTGTAATATGAAAAAAAAAAGAAAAGAAAAAAAAAAACAACAACTGTTAAGTGTGTTCTATGCCAAATATCTGGTGTAGTGAACCTAGTGTGTAACCTGGGCCCGCCCATACTTCCTTTGACGCTACATTCATTTCGCGAGCAAAGTTAGCCTGGCCAAGCTGCCGTTTTAGAGCATTTCTAATCCTAAAATGTGGGAACCAATGAGAAAGGAGTAGTAAGGTAGCTTGGCCAGGCTAAGCTCATATGAGCTTTATAGTAGCGGAAGCCAGGCTACCTATTGTGTACATTGTGAATTATGAAACACTTTTGCTTTTGCTGCTATTGAGGTGGGACACGGGTAAGATTAGGGGCAGGTTTGGTGGTATGGTCAGGTTTAAGAGGTAAAGGCTGGGTCAACAGCATAATTAAAGCTGTAAGAAATGAATTACAGATAATTAACTACAAGTATTTGGACACAATAAGTGCGTATGTACACAATCTCAAATTATTAATTTAAATGTAAGTGTGTAGTAGTATACTAAATATATAATAGAATATATATAATATATATAGAATGTTTATTTTTCATAGATTATTTAAGGATACCTAAATAAAAAGGGTGCCATGACTGTCAATCTAATCAAATTGACATTTACAAATATGTGTAGAAATGTAGATAAATAAAAACACGCACCTCAGTGTCGTCAATCTGCACTGAGGATTTCTCAACAGAGAAGAGATCTTCTGTATCCCTGAGTCTCCTAGTTTATTCCCACTCAGATCCAGCTCTATCAGGTTTGAAGGATTTGAATCAAACGCTGAAGTCAGGGCAGCAAAACCTTCTGCTGTGATTCTGTTATTATTCAGTCTGTAGAGAAAGAAAACTGTCTGTATGAATCTGAAAGCCTTCTAACAACTTCTAAACAACAACAGTATTAGGTGTTTATTTGATGTACAGTGTAAAATAAATGATATGAAAATGTTGCGAAATACTCACGTCAACGTGTTAAGTTTGCAGTGTTTATCCTGCAGTAGAGCAGCGATCTGATTCACTCGTGTGTCTCCCAGTTTATTTCTTTGCAGATTCAGCTCTCTCAGGAGTAATGGATTTTTACCCACAATTCCAGTTACATACTGACAGGCTTTTTCCGCATCAGGACCCAAAAACCTGCAGAAAAGAAGATGAGGGAGGATTCAACTCAGTTCTCAATTTTTTTTTTTTTTTTTTGCGTTGTGAAAAAAAAATTAAAAATAAAATAAAAACGTAATTGTATGTCCATATTTTGTAAAAGCAATTTATACATTTGATTTCAGTGTCACCTCAGTTTTAGTTGACAGTTTGGATCCAGTAGTACTTCAGTGAGCTCCTTCACTCCTGACTGTCCAGGATCATTTCCTGTGAGATCCAGCTCTATCAGGTGTGAAGGGTTTGATCTCAGAGCTGAAGCCAGAGCTTTATAACCTTCTTCTGTTATGCTACAGTTAGACAGTCTAGAACAGGAATGAAAATGTATTCAAGAAAAATCAGTGCTTTTGTAATTTATACAAAACGTAATCACTTTCTCAGAGCAAGCCGTTAAAAAAAAGCATTTTTTTTTTTTTTAATCTTGTCATAAACAATTATATACAGTATATTCCAAGTGTCCTTTTACAGCGCGTAAGTGTTTTAGCTGGATACAAAGCTGATGCAGTGGTTGTAATGTAATTATATACCTTCTAGTGTGCATTGGTGTGAACTAGCAGGTTAAACTCTGTCTACACTAGAGGCAAACAGTGTAGCACATTGTGTTAAAGGCACATAGGACAAATTATAATAATTATGTCTCTCTATACTGGATGCAACAGAGTCTAAACAGAGTTTTGACAATAAACAGAAATTTATTATTGGACATTGTGCTTCCCACAACAGGACAAATATATTTGGAAAGGTATGCTTGATTAGATAGTAAAAAGACATACAAATAAATTTGAATTCAATGATGAAATGTACTCACTTGAGTATCTTCAGCTCACACACAGGATCCTTCAGTCCCTCACAGATCTCTTTGACTCCTGAATCCAGCAGACGGCTGTTGTTCAGGTTCAGCTCTTTCAGGATGGTTTTGGAGGAGAGAACAGTAGCTAGAGCTGAGCAGCTTTTCTCTGTCAGCTCACAATTATTCACACTAAACACAAAAACAGTGTTATATATTATTCAGCGCATATTCAGCACACACCTGATCATCAGATCTTCGTATTTGCTTACACATGACTGACAGACTTTCATGATAAAATCAAAATGTTATAATGCATAAAATCGTGTTCACCCACTCAATTTTCTCCACTTTGCTATGAGAGTCCATCAAAAGAGCAGAGAGCTTCTCCCCATCCAAGTCTAATATATCATCACTCAGATCCAGGTCTTTCAGTAATAATGGACTTATACCCAGAACGTCAGTGAGATGCTCACACACTTCCTGTGCAGCAGGACATTTCAGAAACCTACAGGAAGATAATATTTGTAGATTAGTCAGATTTGCATTATATCCCTTGCAGTTAAAATTAATAGCTCTGGTTTCAATTCAAAATGCAAATATATATATATATAATTTTCTAAATTCAGTGTTGAGCATGACGTTTTGGAGTTTCATTGATAAAAAACAATATTTACAAATTAGAATGTAATGTAATTCGTTTTGTCTGAAAACTTGTGCTGGACAGACAAAGTTGTTGTGTGTGATAATGATTTTTAATTGCAGGAAAGTTATCTGCTTAAAATTATAACTGTACATTAATCCATGTATCTTCCCAGTTTTCCAATTTTTTATTATTTATTATTTTATTTTTTATTCAGCTGATATTATCACCTGAGAGTCTTTGATTTAGACTGTCCATCCAGTAGTACATCAGTGAGCTCCTTCACTCCTGACTGTCCAGGATCATTTCCTGTGAGATCCAGCTCTATCAGGTGTGAAGGGTTTGATCTCAGAGCTGAAGCCAGAGCTTTATAACCTTCTTCAGTGATACTGCAGTCTGAAAGTCTAGAATGTAATAAAAATGAAACATTCAGTTGATGAATCAATTATTCTACACAGTGTCCTAAAAAAACAAAAAAATCCATAAAAATCAAGCCGCTTGTGAACTGTGTTCAATGTAAAAAATGAATTGTCAAAGAATACAGATGACTGAATACAATCAAAGGCCAACAGACCATCAATCTAGCAGAGCTTTATAACCTCCTTACAGTTAGACTACAGAGTCTAGAATGAGATTGAAAATGTAACGTCTAAACGTAAAATTTGTTCTTAAAAAAAGACCTGTAAGACTAATCATTAAAAAAGGAAAGTTAATTAATTGTGTTCCTTGGACACATACATTTAAAAATAAAACTGATAACTGAATATGGAGGCAAAAAAGGCCCAGAGACCATTTGTTAGACATCAACTCACCTGAGTTTCTGTAGTTTACAATTATCCTTCAGTCCATCAGAGAGCAGTTTCACTCCTGAATCCTGTAGATTGTTGTTGCTCAGGTCAAGATCCTTCAGACTGCTGGACTCTGAACTGAGAGCTGAAGCAAGATCTGAACAGCTTTTCTCTGATAGATCACACTTACTAAGCCTGGAAATAATAAACAACTGAAGCATTACAGCTGCAAGTAGTAGAGATTCTAAGTGAAGCATCAAGCGAAAAATAAGCAAGGCCAGACAAGTTTATTTATATAGCATATTTCATACACGATAGTAATTGAGCTTTTACACACACACACACACACACAAATACATATTATAGAACTATTTACAGAACTATAGAACATTTTACACTGAAATATTTTACACAATAAATATTTAAAATAAATTTAAAAATAATAAATTCAAATGAGGAAAAAAAAACAGTGCAATCATTCAGATTTAGCAAAGTCTAGATTTAAATGTGGCTATTGTTTTTTTTTTTTTTTTTTTTGTACTTATAAGTGGAAAACAGTCCATGTGACATCAGTGGATCAGTTGCCATGCTACCAGAATATTTTTTTTTGTGCAAAGAAAACAAAAATAACATAATCTAACTCTACCCTTCTTCTCCCCTGACTTACATCTTCCGCCATTTTAGAGTGTATTACAATGTGGCATATGCTTTAACATAATTGAGGTAATCAGCCTTGTTTACATACGGGTGAAAGCACTTGCATGTGCATATCTGTGGCTGTTTGCGCTTAGAGGAAAGCATATGCATATGCATACGTTGTGATACGTCTTCCGCCATTTTAGAGATGGAGTCATGGGATGAGAATGTTAGAGATAAATCGTTATTTTGTTTTTTATTGCACAAAAAAAGTGTTCTCCTAGCGTCGCAAAACTTAAGTTGAGCCAGTGATGTCACATGGACTGTTTACCAGTGTAATTGCTGTGTTTCTGGACCTGGGATCATTTCAGTTCTATCACTGTCTATGGAGGGTCTGACTGCTCTCTTATCTCATCAAAGATATCTCAATTTGTGATCCGAAGATGAAGGAAAGTCTTAAGGGTTTGAAATTACAGTGAGTAATTAATGACAGGTTGGGTGAACCGACCCTTTAATTGCATATGAAGCTTATTGTGAATGATTCTAAATTAATCTAACCATAGTAATATTTTTCTGGTATTTTCATACTAAAGTTCTAAATCCTTCTAGGGTCAAGAACAAAAATAACAAATGGAAAACTATACTAGTCAATCAGCTAGTTTAATTGTGTATTAGTCCTATACTATGCTAGTATACTCAAAGAAATTTTGTGAAATATTTAAAACATTTCAGACCTTCAGTTTTGGCTGAGATCAATGTCTGTTGTCATACAACTTACCTCAGTATCTCCAATTTGCATTTCATATTCTTCAGTCCAGTACAGAGAAGAATCACACCTGAATCCTGCAGATTATTATTGTTTATGTCCAGCTCTTTCAGATTGGTTTCTGATCCAAGAAGTGTAGCCAGAGCTGAACAGCTTTTGTCTGTTAAGCTACAATCATTTAGTCTACAAGGGAAAATAAATGACATCATAAAACTAAATTCATATAACACATTTGTTAAATACAAACTGTAATTATAAAGGTTTACCTCTTGTTACATAAACTAATTATATTTAGATTTTATGTCAATTGTGCAAATTACATTTTAATGTGATATGCATCAAATTGAATTTGCACGTGCACACACACACACACACACACACATACACACAATATGAGCAGTTACAGAAATTGAATATGATATTAACAAATAAAAATATAGTTTTTTTAATTTATTTTTATTTGACATACTAATTTTATGGGCCATAGTGGAAGTTTATTTTTGAGAATTATTATTGCAATTACATGAATTTTGACTCAAAATTTGTGTTTAACTTTACTTATCTTCCTGTCAATCCAATTGTACAAGTTTTAAACATCTGTAGCTTATGTGATATTTTTGAAGAAATTTATCACCTTAGCATCTTTAATTTACAGCATCTCTTCTGTAGTACATCAGTGAGCTCCTTCACTCCTGACTGTCCAGGATCATTTCCTGTGAGATCCAGCTCTCTCAGGTGTGAAGGATTAGATCTCAGAGCTGAAGCCAGAGCTTTATAACCTTCTTCAGTGATACAGCAGTTAGAGAGTCTAGGACAGAAAAAAAAAAAACACTGTTATTCTTACAATTATCTGAATAGTCTAAGTTAATTAGATTTCTTTCTCTTTTTTTTTTCTTTTTGTTTGTTTCGGGAGGAGCGTATACGAATTAACCATGGCTGGCTCCACATTACCTAATCAATCTCCTCATCTCACCAGCCCAATCAGATTTGCCCTGCCTACTATAAATAAACCCATTTCCTTCCTCTCCGCTTCTCTCCTTTCGCGCATCTTCGGGATCGCACGACCGAAGACACTTCCTGCAAACACAACATCTTACTTGACTCTTCTGCCTAACGTTACCTCCGCGAGGATCTGATCCCTCAGCCTGCCTTCCAACAAACTGCTACTGCTCAAGCTCAACCCTCAGCCCATCTGAGCCTCCACGAGATCCCGCAGCGGCTAGCAGAGACCACAACGCGGCTCACAACAACTTCCCCAGAGAGACGCCAAGCTCCCCTTCCAGCAAGCCAGCCTGAATTCCCATGGGAGCCTGTGACTTCCTATTCGAGGCCGCATGCCTGCGTGCTCTTAGATCTCATTCTATTTGCTATTTGGCAAAGCAATCCAAGTGAAAGAATCCACATTACTCACCACTCGCCACCCGCTCTGCCATTTTCCTCAGCACAGAAGCAAAACAAAGCCCAGCGTTGCAACTTCGCAATCGCAAGTAGCAAGGTAGCACGGAACTGGCCGGCGCTGCCAGATGACATCATACGCAACCCCCTTATCAATGACGCCAGCATAGCATTTCCTTTCACTTCTCCATGGTCACGTTATGTATTTTACGTATTTTTCACGTTCATTGATTTATTTAGCCAATAGTTCCTGTTGTCAGAAACAGGACATATATTATTTACTGTCTGGAACTGTTTAACTATTTCCCCACCCCGTCTCGCTTCCACAGAGGCATCCCACCCCTTCTTTGGAAGGCAATACATTTGGCTGCTGTCCTCCTTAAGCTTTTATGGGGGGCACACAGGGTCCAAGCCGAGTCCGAGTCCCCTTTTATGTCCCCAACTTAATTCTTCAGATAGAGTTGTTGCAGTCCTGCTCTATATGAAATGAGCTCATACATGTTGTTCATCACCCATTTCATACCTGTAGCACTATTAAAAGCATGTACCATTACAAGATCAAGCATGTTCTGATGCCATTC
>JAUMHP010039629.1:0-10921 GCA_032361065.1 Enteromius trimaculatus | reverse complement strand
TCTTACCTCAAGCACCACTTTACTATACTGTAAAAAGCAGTAATAAAACAATTAGTAAAACTGATACGATTAAAAGTAAACATGTTTGTGGGTTAAAAGAGATAAATACAAAAATGCCAGACCTGCTGATCAAGCGGCGAAAGGTTTTTATCCATAGTAACAACTCTGAAATTCACTGTGAAAACAATGTGTGATAAATATAATTATAATCTGTGTTTATTGCAAAACCAGTTTTTCAAATGTAATGGACTGTAAGCTGTAACTATTCCTGACTTATCAGTTTTTCCTGAACAAAATCCTGAATCTTACTTAACATTTTACTCTAGATATTCTTTATCTTACATTTCCCAGCATGCACTTTTAATTCCTGAGTTCAATATTCTATTTGCATTAGTGGTTAACGCATGTAATTAATTTTCTCAGAATAACGTTAAAAATATTCAATGCAATTTACGCAGGGGCATGGCTAGGATTGGTCCCCCCACTCACATCTTCAGTCACTCTTTCTCTTCACAATGGCTGTATCCGAAATCGCCCCTTATCCCCTCATTCACTGTTAGTCCACTCATTCAGTTCACTTGAAGGGAATGAAAACAAGTGAGTGAATTCAGTCACTGGGTGCAGGAGGACTGCATAGATTGCTTGCTGCTTCATCATTTGAAACAGGTAATAAGATTAAATGATTTAGCCTATATTGTATTGTGTCACGGTAATAATGTATAAACTGTAGTTAAACTAATTAACAGTTAATGTTCAATTAATTTATACCTATGTTGTATTACACCATGAACGAGTGCTTTGTAAAATGAATGGATGGATGATTGAGCAGCGGGTGCCGTCTTCTGGGAAAATGCAGGAATTCATTCGGCGCACGACACTCACGCTGCATTTTGGGAATTCTCTAGCCTTTGAGTGTACATCGGCTGTACATTCATTTTGCGGTGCATTGTTGGATTGAACAAGTGTACTTGAGAATGTCCAATATGGTTTCGTACACCCCTTAAAATGGCTGTCCCTTTTTGAGGGTATAAGAGGCAATTTCTGATATTGCCAAGAAGTGCATTTATTCATTATTATTTTTACAGCTCATTAATAGGGACTATAAGACCTGAAGTGGGTCAGAAAAGGAGTTGAGAGTAAGTAAGATATGTGTACTAGCATGGTGAGCTGTTTACATGAAGGCTTCAGCATATGTGATGCTCAATGTTTACTAAAATGTAGGTTTGTCAATGACATAGTTGTCTAGCCTTGTTGTCTTGTTTATCCTTTGAAACATTCACAGCTCACCTGTCTGTCCTGGAATATAGATGGGTTTATCAGTCTGGATAAAGGTCAGAGGATGGTAAGCTCTGAACATGACTTTTCTCTCTTCGGTCATCTTGAAAGACTCTCCTTGAAGTTCTACTTTTATTTTCTGTACCGATTCTCTTTTTACCAGAGGAGCCTGATAAAAAGAAATATGATAAATTCACAACCTCTGCAAACATGCGATTACAAGAAACTATATGAATTATGATGAAACAAACACATTTGAATATATTTATTATAATGAGACTGACAGACCTTGAAGTTAAAGCAGCGGTGAAACTCTTCCTCAGATTTCTCCTGGAGCAGTAAAGTGCTCTGGTTACCATGAACCAGATAAATGTTCATGACAAGACTTTCATTGGGCTTGAGAAGACTTGCACACAGTTTAGCCTCAGATCCTGACCCGATCACTGCAGGAAACGTCACTGCGAAAGATCTGTCAAGATATAATAAGGCATTCAATCATTTGTGTGGTATGTTTGTTTGTTTTTTTGACATTTTCATGCTGCAAAACATCAGTGTTAATGTGTTGATTTAGCCTCATTGGAAAAAAGTGACAGACGAAATAAAACAAACCATGTTAATAGAAACAGTTATTTACTTACGGCCCTGATGTCTGTCCATTGACACAGACAAGAAAGAAAGAGAACAGAAGGAGCCATTTCCAACAGCAGCTAATGTTCATATCCATGATGACGAGAGATCATCCAGGTCTTGACATGAACCGAGCCGTCTCTTATAAACGGAGTCTCATGCTAAAGGTGGTCCTTCAAAAACATTTGCATTGATCATCTGATTAATGATTAAACCAGGTACCCAATACAGTTTGAAAACTTGTGCAATATTAGTACTACACTGAAGCTTAAAAATACATTATGCACTATAACGTATAAAACAGTAAAACATACAACACATTACGTAATAACTAATACATATATTTACAAAATATATTTTGCAGTTTAGCGACTCAAAAGTTTACAATGAATGTATGCTGCCATTATATGAGGAAAAGTAGATATTCTTTATATTATTTTATATTGTTTTTAGCCATACACACAGCCTATAGAAAATGGTAAAATATAAACATCATCATCATCTGATCAAACTATACACAAACACAAAAAAGCCCTACTGACTACTAAGGCTACTGTTCTCTTTCTAAAAAACAATACTAAAACAAGGGTCAAGAATCACTTTCACCCACTCAGAGTAAATGTTTGTTCTTATTTGCAAATCCTTTGACCCCAATATAAAGCTCAGTTCATTAAACTTGGTCAAGTACTCAAGAATCTACTACACAGGAAAAGCCCAAGGTTTGACTAGTGTAGGATTACAAATTTAAGAATCAGTCTTAGATCTGCTGATCTTACATCCCAAAATAACATCATATTAGAAACTAAGGTGAAGTAAATCGCATTTAGGATTTAAAGTAAAGGTGTTAACTAAAAGTTGCAGCCAGAGGTGCAGTTCCTGTCCTGCCAGTTTCCGTGATCTGTTGTAAGTCAAATGAGGTTGATTAAGGAGACTTTTGCTTTGTCACCTTTTGTTTGTAACAGCTTTTGGTGCCTTTTGCTCTAGTATTTGATTGGCTATGCTGATCGGATCAGGACTGGTGTACTGGGGGAAGTTTGCCAATCCCGATTACCTAATTTACACTTCTTTGTTTCAACTGTCTCCACCTTTATGTAACTCCTCCCCCTTAAAAACCAATACGAATTGCAATGTAACACTGCTTAAGTTAGACAACAGACAAAAGACAATTAGAGACTACTTCGAAGACTTCGATGACTGCAGCTCATGAAGAGAATTATCCTGAATAAAGAGAAAATTCTGCTTTAAAATATAAGAAGAGTCTCCTGGTCTCTGAAAGAAATTTCACAACACTAGCCCTCATATATTATAATGAGTTCTGGATTTTAGGATTGATAGTATTTTCCTTATTACTATAGAGTGATGGGATGAATAAAGTTTCCATGGAAGTCTGTTTCCTAGTGATGGGTCCGTCACGAACGAAGCGGCTCTTAGAGCTGGCTCTTTGAAGTGAACGACGGGAGCTGGCTCCTTATTGGGAGCCGTGTTTTCTCTAACTCTCTCTCTCTCACACTTTTCCCCCGCGCCACACCGCACGTGATTGGTCAATATGTGTTTGTGTCTTATATTTGCGCTGAGCAGAGAGAGGGTTTGCAGTGTTTTGTGTTGTTTCACTTTAAATTTGTTTAAAAGGAAATAGCTGAACCTTTAAATAGTCAAACGCTGAATTATAAAAAGTTATTTTTTGTATTTTATAATTAATTTTTTTATGTTTTATGTGGAGTGAATAAACGTAGGGTTTTTTTACATTAGTAATTCATTTTGTGCATTTCACTCATGAGATGATGGACACTTTTAGGAAGAAATGGCTTTATAAAGGCAAAAATGCACAAAAAAGGTTCAAATCAATTTAAAGTTATTAGAAAGGATGAATTTCTATCTCTGCCGTTAATTGACGACACTTTTTGATAGGATATGTTAACCATTTTTGTGGTGTTGAGAGAGCACCTCCACAGCGCATTCATAAGTGAAAGACACAGTCTCTGCTTCCTGAAATAAATCACCATTTTAAATGTAAAGATATTTTCACAGATGATAAAAAGATGTTATAAAAGAATTAATTTAATGAAAACCTAATTTTGAACAAAAATGACATTCAATGTGTTTTTAGAATTTCCTGATACCATCCCAGCATCTGACAGGTTCTCCCAGATCACATCACATCACATCAAGTCAAGTCACTTTTATTTATATAGCGCTTTTAACAATACAATACATATCTCAGTATTTTCTGGGATTCTACTAATAAAAATAATTAGACAATATTAATGAATATTAATAGACAATAGTAATTCGCAAACTTTGATTCAACAGTATATTACTGCACAACTGGAGGAGCAGCAGTTTCAGGACCCTCAGTTTTAGGACCGCAGGTTCGGGACCCTAGTTTTTTTTTTTGACAGTGCCATCTAGCGACTGGGTGATGTAATGGCGGCTGCTGTTTCAGAACCGCATATCGAGAACCCTTGTGTAGTAATGTTTGTATATAGTATATAGTATCAAGATAGTTTTTTAATGTGATTTTTTTATTCAAAATGCATCAGATGTTAATTACAAAGTGTGCAATACCTGCTTTGAGGTACAATTTCAACATATTATAAATAATAATTATAAATGAAAAAAAATATATAAATTGGAAAAGTTGTTATCTTCAAAATCTTGGTTTCTTGAGTTATACTGTATATTGATTAACCTACTTAAATTTAACTAATAACTCAATATCTGATAAAATAGTGCAATCACTAAATCTTGAATCAGTGCATAGGTGGAAGGTGAACCAACTCCAGGGTAAGGCTAAAAACAGCCAAACATCATATAACTGTCTTTTTAGGCAATAACCAATCATAGGTGTCATGTAGGCTAATAAAAAACGTTTAATGGGACAGAATTTGTATTGAACGTGATTACAATTTAATTAACAAAATAATACAAATAATAATTATGAATTGATTTACTTTTGAACACTTCCTTTCCATGGTTATTCAAACAGTGAATTAATTAAATATAGAATGTGATATTATAACTAACTTTGATCTATCGCAAACACTCTCAAAAAAAAAAAAAAAAATACAAAAATGTGTTTGATTGCGCAATTACAGGTATAACCAACAATTGATGCTCCACCGATTAACCCTTTACCGACAAGATTATTTTAAATTAGACTAAATTAGAATTAGAAAATACTAATATGTTTTTCATGGACTCATCTTACAAAAGATTGCAAAGAACAGGATTCACCTGGTCTATAACCATGATTTATATCAATAAATCAATAACCAAAACTGAAAGAACAAAAAAAAAAAACAACCTGCAACTTGCCTAGTATGCAGAGTTTCAGTTCATTTTTGTGCTTTTCCAAGAAAAAAGGGATTGCGTGAGATTAAACATTTAAACTAACGATTTGACATGCTTGAACTGTTTTATATCTATATATTTTTTTAGGCAAGTCATGGTGAGTTGAGAAGGCTAAGTTAATCTTACATGAACTCGCTGCCGCTGGCCGCAAAAAAGAAAAAAAAGGTGCGTATCCTCGGAAGAAATCATCCAAGCGCCCCTGGAATACTGGAACGCGAGTGAAGTATAGCCTACATAGCTGAGTAGCCTAATCAATTAACATAGCATTCAAATACATAGTAAATATGGGAACATTTGATTTTGTGTGGCATGAAAGACCCAACGTTAGTTTCTGTTTCGTTTTAGCCTAAAATAATTTCTTTTGGCTTGTCATTTATATAGCCAAAACTTCTTACATTTATTTCCTAAATACTGATAAATTAAAAGGATTTGTTGTGAAGTGGAAGAAATTAAAAAAGCCTATGTTTACATGTTTATTATAGATTTTTTCCTCTCTAAAATACACATAGGATATGAGTATGCGTATTTTAACCATGCAACAAACCTTTTAAATAATTAGATAAATTAATGAAATATTTTTTTTTAACTGATTGTATAATAAATAAAAATTCTTGCCGGTCGGTTAAAGGCAGGGTATATGAGCGGTTAAAATGAACGTCCCTATGCGCAATACTGACAAAACGCTAATATAATACACGGTGCAACGTGAGCAATCTTAATGTCATAATCACAGTGGCGCCACCAGCTGTAGTATCAGTTATGAATACTTTTAGCCCAAATTCACAGCCAGCCAGGTAAGCCGCTTTTTCTGATACTTTTCTACAGGCCAGTTTACTACAATAATAAATACAATTGTAAAATTATGGCTTATAGTTTTCGTTTGCCACCCCAAGATTTTAAGTGGCCCCATCTGGCCACCCCTATGAACAATTTCTGGAGGCGCCACTGCATAATCAACACTGTTTATTCGTTTTCACTTTGTTGGCAACAGGCGTAATAGATTTAATTTGTTTGAGCAAGGGCAGTCTTGTCCAATTTAGGTGGAAATTTTCTCCCAAGTTCCCTTGGCCAAGCCTACACAAGTCTCACACACTCCTCGCCTATAAATCAGTGTTTTTGGTGATCCAGGTCAGTGGATGGCGCTGTCACAAAAAACTAGGGTCCTAAAACTGAGGGTCCTGAAACTGCTGCTCCTCCGGTTGTGCAGGAAAACCCTTCTGCTTTGATTAGGGTTGGAGCAAAACTCTGATGGGCCTCGCACCCCACCGCTCTGCATATTTTGCATGTCTCTCTTTGTTAACGCAACTGATTCTGATAATCAGCTTCTTAAAAGGGAGCTCTGTGCTTGAAATGTTTCCAGTCAACGTGGTCCCTATAGAGTGTTCATTGTTCCCTTCTCCCGGAGCAGTGGAAATCTGTTTACTTTAGAACAATCATTCATTGGACTTGCGTATGAGATAAACATGATTTAAATTACACTTAAAATGCACTTGATATGGAACGTACAAGTTCACTTCACACTGGAATTCACAGGGCACATATGTTCAAATTAAACATTTAAAGCAAGAAGACAAACATACTGTGGCAATACACCTGTAAAAAATGAAGGAAAATATAATTTATTCCACTTACGCCACCCTGGTGGAATACCAGGTAATAACTAAAGATTACGACACAGGTAAGTTTTGTTGGGGGAGGACAAAGATGGGGAACAGAATGAGGTATTGGGTAATACAAAAAGGCAACTGTTTATTAGAAGCACTTTTTAAAAGAGATTCTCATTCTAGACGACAAAAAAAAAAAAACACCAGGACAATAACCAACGCACTATTAAAATCCCAGGGCCAGAGGTAGTTGGGACAAGGCAGGCCGGCATGCAAACCCGCTTCAAAACACCTCATATACACTCCATAGCAGTGGTCCCCCAACTCCAGTCCTCGTGACACACTGCTCTGCACATTTTGATTGTCTCTCACACTCAGTTCAGTTATTGGATCTCTCCCAGAAGGAGCAGATGATCTGAATAAGCTGGGTTAAACAAGGGAGATACACAACATGTGCAGGGCAGTGGGTCCCGAGGACTGGGGTTGAAGACCACTGCTCTGTAGGAAAGGAATTATCACACTGTAAAATGTCCTCCAAGCAGTGCAGCTAGCCAGCCTCCCCTGTTCCACTCCCCTCTCTTGACACCTGGGAAGAAAACAAAAACACACACTGGGTTAAATATATAAATTTAAACAATCAATACACAGAATGATGATGATGAATTAGATAACTACACATACACACACACAGAGAGGAGGGAGAAAATTCCCAATCAAGCACACTTTAATACTGGATAACAGAAGGGAAGTGCGCAGTAACGAACAAGACCCCTAGCGAGTGCACTCATACAAACACAAATGCGCGGGCACCGGCGCAACAAACCACCCCAAAGAAGGGGAAAAACAAAACAGTACTGGCGTTAATGCAGCATCTTCCAATAAAGCTGAAGTTTGAGAATTCAGTCACAGTTTACCTTAAGTACAATTAAAAATGTTAAACTTTCGTAAACCGAGCCACCCGTGAGAAAAAGGGAGACGCATTAAGCATATTTAATCAGGCGCCAGACGTCGAGTTGTAACATCATTAGTTACTCACAATGGAAAGGCGGCTCAATTAAACAACATATATTGACAGCACTACGATCACACAAATGCTAGAGGCAATACACAATGAATATCTCCATAGTAATAAATCGGAACACCGAGTAGAATGTAAAAAGTATCTAAAAGCATACTCCGCTATAAATCTGCACAAGGTGCTCGCCACAAACACTGCTATGAAAGGATATCAAATAACACTCAAGCTCATTGCCCAATCTTACTCACGACTGAACATAAACATACCTGACGTGACCCCGAACTAACCACGAATGCCAAAAGAAAACGAAACCTACGTCTTCTTCCTCTTTGTTGTTTATTGCCGGTTGGCACACCAACTTGTACGTGCATTACCGCCACCGACTGGACTGTGGACAGATCACATGTTGATATGGAAAAGTCTTTGGGGTCAACATTAATTAGTGACTGAACAAAATGACGTCTTTCATTGTTAAATTACCTGCAGTTAAGTATTACATGTTCAACTGTCTCTTGTTGATTATAGTGATTATATTCTCCAGTTGGATGCTTGCCAATTTTATTATTTAGCCCATTGTGACCTATTCTTAGATGGGTCATGATATCTTCTTCCTTTCGGTTCCTGCTCTCCCTTCTCCCAGCACCAACTTGTTGTTGAATATTATATAAGTGTTTTCTTGTTTCAATACCATCCCAGTGCGTTTGCCGTAGTGATTGTGCATACTTCCTGATGAACACTTTAGCTTCTGCTTTACGTAATGGAACTTGTAAATCTATCTGCTTTAGTTTTAAAGTTTAGCCAGAAAATCCACCTTTTCATTTCCTGCCACACCAACTTGAGCAGGGACCCAAATAAATTGATATACCTGATATATAACTGATATACCCATAAGCTTAATATTATACATTTTATGGAATATTGCATTAATTATGTCCATCCTAATATATGATCTGCCTGATTTTACATTTTCCAGTGCTATCAGACATGACTTTACTTGGGGGGTATTACTAACTCTTATATTATTATATACTTATATATACTTAGATTATATTACTAATAAAATAACATGAATTCATGACTTGTTAACATCCTTAATAGGTTCCTTTTCAGGAACTCGAGCTGCGTCGACGAGACACTATGGGAACGCCCTCAGCGTGACGGGTCTGAATCGTGTGAGAAATCAGCCAATGATGAGTTGGGACATCATGGCGGGTGACGTCACTGTCCAGGAAGCATTGTAATTCAGCGAAGCGCTCTATGTGTGTTTGTTTAAAAAGCCTGTGTCTCTGTCTATAGAACAAACTTTGTCAGGGAAAATGAAACAAAGTAAAACTAAACGGGGTGAGAGCAGCTCACAGTACAGTGTGTGCACCACTGTGCAAACTTTATATCCTCCCCGAGGATATACACACTCTCTGTGTTGCCTGCATGAGAGCGAGACACGCAGAAGCAGCTCTCCAGAACAGATAACTTTAATAAGGAGAGCTGCAGACATTGTGAGAGAATGTCGCTGTGTGTGCTTCGCTCCCGGAGTTTCATAAGCAATCCCCTCGTGCCGAGGCAGGGCGGTGGCGGTGGCGGTGTTCGCGGGGATCGCAAGCCGATCTTAAACGCGAGGAGACTGAGACGGATAAGTTCCTATCTCAAGATCGGGCGCTAGCCGGACGGGAAAGGAAGCACGTTCTGCTACTTCCCCTCGTCAGGGTGGCGCAGCGCTGCTCCTTTCTTCATCAGAGGCTGAAGAGATGGAGGTTGCTGAGGAGACTACGGTCTCCTCCTCACCCCTGTATGAGGCTTGAAGGCGGTGTCTTGCGCTGCCGTTGATCTAAAAATAGAGTGGCAGCAGAGATGAAAAGTAACCGCGCTGTATCAAATGTTTCTACAGACGCTGCCAAAATAAATAAATGCCTTCAAGAAGGAGCCTGCCGTTTTTATCACAATTTCCATACCGAGGTGCCGAAATTGTGGCCATTCACGGCTAGTTTTCATCCCTCTGAATAAGTTAATAAGGATGAAAAAAAACAAAAAGCGGTTATAAGAGGTTGCTATGAGTTGAGTAGACGCTCATTTGCGAGCCATCTCTCTCTCTACGCTGTCTTTAAGGCTCCATTCCAGCCCTCCAAGCATTTAAATATAACATCTAAAATGCTGGTGGGCAGGGGGTACTCAACAGCAGGTGAGGCTGGTGTGTGTCTGCACACCGGGGGGGTGTTACAGGCGTACCAAGCCGACCTACTGAAAGAGCTGGAAGAAAGAACTAAAGTGAACTGCTGATCTCTCGTTGCGTGCCACTAGGGCAGAGAGGCATCTTTTGCTGACTTGGTCAGACATGAGAAAGAGAGACAGAGTCTGTCTGATGGATGCCCCGAATAACACGGATCCCATCTCTCCTCAGTGCCCTCGGGAGACTCCCTCACTAACCTCGCCAGTGCTATGAGGCGTAAGCGTCTCCTGCGAACATCGTTCTCAGGTTCAGCTGCCCAGAAACGTAGCGGCACTGAGACGTTCGCCACCGAGCTCTCACGAGGGAAACCCAAGGATTGGTTGTGTCAAAACATCGTCCCTCAAATATAATCAGAGACAAGCCTCTAGGAAACTACTGCCAAATGTGTCGCGATGGGTCCTGCGTACTGTAGAAAAGGGATACAGAATCCAGTTCGGTTGCGCTCCGCCACAATTCGCGGGCGTCAATCATATGATAGTTCGTTCAGAGCAGGCTCTGGTGATGGAACAGGAAGTCGAAACTCTTCTGAGGCCATCGAGGTGGTTCCTCCTCACGATATTGGGTTCTACCCTTCGGTGTGCACAAAATGTGTGGATGCAGCTCTGGCTACACTGCGACTCCAGGGCATCCGTATATTAAACTATACCGATAACTGGCTAATACTAGCATGATCAATGAAAGAAGCGAGCAGAAAAGAAATCCGTTAAAGGATTGTTAGGCTGCATTAATTAGATCAGCCGGAACCGGGAACACTCCCCTTAAAACACGGTGTACTCGTTACATCGTAAAAAGAATGGCCTCTACGCTAATATTAGTCTGTCT
>JAUMHP010039628.1:0-10924 GCA_032361065.1 Enteromius trimaculatus | reverse complement strand
ATCTACGGGAAGCAGTTGGAGCAAACAAAGACCATACACCACTTTGGTCTCAAGAGATTTGCTGGGTCCAATGAGGACATACGCTTTTATACAATGTATAACGCTTTTATACAATGTAAGATTATATTGCCCGTGGTAAGCATTTGTAATAGCGTTGCCATAGTTCTGAAAACACTATTTCACGTTTCTGATAAATATGATTGGATTTGGCTACACTGACCAAAGTAATAACAACAACGTAGGCTAAAATAATTATAAGTATGAACTAGCTGTTGTCTTCAACAGCAACCAGAGTTAGTTTAATTTGAGGTAAATTGATCTTTACCTCACATCTAGACCATATCTACATGTACAAACTACTACTACTTATACTGTAAACATTACTTTGGTGTAAAGCTGCTTTGCAATGATAGCGCTATACAAATAAATTTGAATTTAATTTAATTGAATTAATCATACATACCGAATTCCATAGTTGTCATGACTCAATATTGCAAGATTGTTCTATCTGTTACTTGTAGTTCAGCATTCCTATTTCCTAAACTGAAAACCTACTACAAAGCTATGTGTATGTATGCTATGCCATGATGTGAGAACCAATGCATGTTTCTTTCTTGACAGATTTGCAACATATAACCCCCTGATGGCCTTCTGGGAACTGATTGAACCGGCAACTCACAGGATGATTCGTGTCCTCAACTCCAAAGTCTTCAAGGAGCCTGGAAACACTCGGGCACTTCCTGCAATAGACGAGTTCTTCTTGTTCTTGATGCATCTTTCTTTGGGCCTAAAGCAAAAGGACCTTGGTCATCGGTTTCAAGTACATCAGACCACTGTAAGCTGCATCATAACAACCTGGGCCAACTTCCTCTACTTTGTCCTGGGGTCAGTGTGCATTTGGATGGCAAAAGAGCAAGTACGACCCCATCTGCCAGAAGAATTCCTTCAATTTCGAGACACACAGGTTATCCTGGACTGCACAGAGATCCGCTGCCAAACACCTTCCTCTTTGCTACTACAAAGTGAGGTCTTTTCAAAAGTCTCACTGCACTTTAAAAGCTTTAGTAGGAATGGCACCTCATGGTGCAATAACATTTGTTTTTACACTGTATGCAGGGTCTATTAGTGTCGGGAGCTGTTCAAACAGTCAGGGATCATTAACCTTCTTACCCCCATAATGGTGGATAAGGGGTTTATAATTGATAGCCTAGTGCCATGTAAAATAGCATAAACCAACTGTTTACAGTGGCATGTTTGCTTGTGAACTATCAATATGGACCAATTGTCAAGGCATGGAGCCACTGAGTACACTTGTCAAGTTTGTCACCTATAAATATTGTACATATACTTTTGTAAATACTATGGATTCCACACTCTGTTAAGATAGTGTTTCCTTTACATATTTTATTATAATTTCATAATACATGACACAAAAAAAAACAATAATAATCTAATGTAATGTGTGTGTATATATATATATATATATATATATGTTTGTATATATGTATGTGTGTATGTATATGTATATATATATGTTTATATATATATATATATATATGTGTATGTGTGTATATTGTATAAATATAGTGTATGTAAATATAATTTAGTGTAAATAACTATGAATAATACAATAAATATAATGTATATATATATATATATGTATATGTATATGAGTGTGTATATGTAAATATTGTTTAAATAAGAATAATACAATAAAAAATGTAACACCTTAAATCTAATACTCAGATCTGAGTTTTTTTTTATTGTTGTGATTTTTTGTGAGAGACAGAGAGAGGGAATGTGATACTAAAATGGGTGAGTATGTTACCACTGTGAGGGCCGCTGTAACCCAGTGTCCATCCTCATCCTCATCCTCATGAAGGGGGGTGGGTTAGGTAGTGATAAAAAAAAAAAAAAAACAGATCTCCTCGGTCTCTAATGGTACGCATTACATCTAAATTTTTGTGTATGCGCTCAACAAGCATGTCCTTCTGTGCACAAACCATGAAATCACACCACTCCAAACCTGTTAAGACGATCTGACCTTGTACTTGCCAATAGTACTTGTGCTGACCAGACATTTTCAGGTAGGGACAGTCAACATAACTCTTGACGTTGGGTCATTTAATTTCCAGCAGGCTGAATTTTGGGTTTTCAGAAGGATCAAACACGACTTCATCAGGGGAGCATCCCAGCCATGGAGCATCAGAGTGTGTAATCGTTGTCAATAGTTTTCCCCTGTCAACATGTTCAGGCGCTTTTACGGCCCTTCTCATGTGTGATGCTATGTCAGTGATATTAACTGATATTAACACTATAGTCTGGAATGTTAAAACAACCCGATGTTTCCAACATTGTGCCCACTCCCCCTGCTTCAGTCTCAGCTCCAGTCATCGATACTTCTGTCATCCCTTCCTGGATGAGATGTCTGGTTTCTTTTAGAGAGGTTACAGTCAGTGCGGCCTCCTCCCTCTTGTAGCTGGTTCGAAGGCTGGCTCTCCCTCTGTGGCACCGATGTAACTCTCCTCGCCATTTCGAGCACCTGCACAGAAATGTTAGACAGCAGACAAGACATTTCCTCGCACTCATTCAACATGTCACATTCACCCAAACCTGTGGATGGCAGCAACTGTTTCCCTCCTCCTAGGCCCATGTGTGGTGGTCTCCATCAAACCACAATTTCATACGGGCTCAGATTTGATCTTTCCCGCTCCCTCATTCAGTGCTTTTACCCCTGTGAGTCCAGTTTCCTCACAACATTTTGCTAATTTGGTTTTTTAGAGTCTGATTATGGCATAGTGCTTTCTAATGCCTCAAATTTTCCCACTTGTGTTATTGTCTCATTCACAAATTCATGTTTTCTGTTATCTTAACTGTTTTACGTGGGATCCCCATCTTAGGGTTATTTCAGTCAACAGAGCCTTTGCTACAGTTGCTGTGCTCTTATTTTGATCATTGTGGGTATTACAGATTTGCAAAAGTTTCCTGCAAAAATGTTAAATTTATTTGAAAATCACAAGTCTTAAATCTTTCATTTGCCTAATTATCCTGCCCCTTGAAACAACATGGATTTCCCTTGTCGGGGAAAATTATTTTATGCGACATTTCGCATAAAATAATGCTTTTCTGTTTAACAAACTGTAATTTTAACAAGCTGACATTGTGGCCCTCCCCAGCAAATGTTTTTAGGAGAGTCACAGCTAGCTTCATCTCGTGAAGCAATACACAAATTATTAATATATCATAATAATCAGTTTATTTTAACAATTTTAATTTCCTTTGTTTCATTGCATTTTATGGCTTTCTGCCTACCCCTGAACTCTTATCTGAAAAACAACAGTAGCTCTTGTTATCAAATTCAAATGCAAACCAGTACTGGCTCCTTTTTGCCATTGTCCTTCTCCGTGGTGCTGTCGCTTGCGGCGTTGTTGTAGGTCTTCTCGGAGGGGAGCAGTCGACTTCGGGATCAATTCTCAAGCCCTGCAGCTCAGCCACATGGTCGTGATGATATTGCGGTGGTACATGTTCAGAAACAGAGACATTACATTGATTAGTACTGGTGTATAGTGCACATGGTTTTCCTATTATCTTAATTTCTTTGATGGCCAGTTCCTTTGGCATTTTATCAATCTCTTCCCCGTCAACTTCTACCATGATCCACATTCTTTCAGCTGTCACTTCCCTACCTGCCGTATCTTTCTGTAAAGTTTTCCCTGTCTCACCTCTCCTTCTCCCGGAGCCAACAATTCACTTTCACTTCATATTCCCTACACTTAAACCCTTCATAACATTCTTGTGATCCCTCACTGTCTACCTAAACAAATTCTTTTACTGTCTTTAGTTTTGCTACACTCAGAGTTCCCCTTTTTGGAAACCTGTTAACCCTAATAATTTTTCTTTTCTTTTGTCGAACACATTCACCATTTAATTTTTTCATTTGAGTAAAAGCCGGCATATCGTATTTCCCTATTTTGGTCTGAGATTTGCCCATACTGACTTCTGACCTCTCCTCGGCGCGCCGAAAATTACCTGACAGACGTCTCTGCACAGGGTCAGTTTCTATCCCGAAGCCGAGCAGGCCAGTTAACCTACGACGTTCTCTGTATGTTCTCTGGTCCCCCCTCAAAGTTGTATTTTTTTATTGCGGGGCTGCGATCAATGCTAGTTGCCACAATGCCTAAAGGTTGTCGCTACTATAATCTTTCGCACGGACTAATCAAGTGCACCCCCCGGTGCTTCAGTAAACTTAACAGGTCAGCCTCTAACCCGAAGCTGGGCAGGCCAGTCGTTAACCCACGACTGGTCAGGTCGATTACATCTATCCCCGTAGTGTAACCCTAATCACACCTTTCCGTGGAATGACCATTCAGCTGTCAGTATGGTTCTTCCCTTTTTGTCAAATTATATTTTACACTCTTTTTTTCAAAAACCCATTAAATTTATCATTCAAATTTATAATTCAATTTGTATCTTACCGAGAGTTTTCTGTGCCACGGGTTCTTTTCCTGATTCCAGTGGTGTCCCTTCCGGGCCTCTGCGAATGGTCCCCCATCCTTGAAAGCTTATAAGGATCGCTAATCACCTTTCGTACCTAGGTCCAGAAGAAAACATCCAAGGAATCCCAAATCCTCGTCGCCAAATTGTTGTGGCAAAAATTCAGAGACTCTCGGTCAAGAAGACAAAGAGAGCAATTGCATTTTATAAAAATATTTAATTCTTGTAAGAATGGTGCACAATCATACAGTTCCCTGCTGAGTGTCACAAACTAGTCTCACCTGTGATTTCTTTGCGAAGTGTTAGAGCTGTTTCAAGTAGTCTACTCTGAGCGTTTGCTTGGCCTGCCTTGTGGTTTTTGACTTTGGACTGTTTATTCTGTTTTTGGATGTTTTGCCGCCTGCCTATGAACTTGTGACTGTGCCTCGACCTCCGATTAGTGCCTGCCCCTCTTGTTTGTGGAAGCCTGTCTAAGCCTTGTTTTGCTAAATAAAGCAGTCTTACCGCAAATGGATCCGAACGTCTCTGCCCAGTTCGTTACATATGTGTTCATGCTTAACTGATGCATAATTTGGGCCCTTAAAATGTTAGGTTAATCATTAATTACTAGTATGTTTTTGCTAAACTAATGCTTAATTGTGAACAAATTAAATATTAATTAATACTTAACTAACACATTATTCTGGACCCTTAAAATAAAGTGTTACCAATAGTACAGCCACATTTAACACACACACACACAAATTAAATACTATAGAGTTTTGGCACACCTGACTGAGTGGCATGACTCTGCCATGATAAACTGGACGAGCATGCTGGCACATTATTTTTTTTTGTACAGAAAAAAAACTTAAATAGTTGTATTTGGTCATAATACTAGAAAATCATTCATATAGCTACTTTTAGGCTATATTCAGTTTGAACTGGGAATTGAAATAAAACGTCAAATCAAATACAAAATATAATTGCAATATAATAGCCTACTTCAGCTACCCCCTATAGTAACCTCATATCAGCAATACATGCGGAAAGCGCATTTACAAGTAGCCTTCTGAAAATATAAATGGGTTAGGTTCCTTTTACTTAAATATTTGTGTAAATTGTAATTTAAACTGTATAGTTTCATATAAATACACTATTTATTAAAATACCAGACACTTTTAGAAAAACTTATCAAAAGCTGTCAAATCTGGGGCTTTTTTGGTGTGATTCATCACAGGTTCCCTCTTACATCATACTCTGATTTCTTTAGGCATTCATGCACACGCGCGCTTTTCAAAAGCGCATAGAGGACATGCAAAAATACACAGATTAAAATAGAATTTTATTTACTTCGAATAGTTAACTTCCAAGAGCATAATAATTTTGACATTGAATTCTTTGCCAAGAAAAATTAAAGGAGAGAGAGAGAGAGAGAGAGAGAGAGAGAGAGAGAGAGAGAGAGAGAGAATTAGACCATGCTCATTAAGAGAAAAAGTATAAAGAACATTAATAAAAAAATATATTTTAATTAAAAGCTAAATCAACATGAAAAACAGCATCCCCAATAATACAAAACCCTGTAAAAATGCTAGTCTTTATCATGTAAAACAAAATGATTCTGATGATTATATTAGAATTAAATAATAGATATATGTAGAGAAGAAAGCAAAGCAATTAATTTGTAAATCATCATGGAGACAATGAAGAAAGCTTTCAGATCTTAGAAGTGTTTTGTTTGTTGAACATATGAAACCCGGCCCTTCTTGAACACGATTTTTTGATGAACCTTTTGGTCGGGATAATAGCGAGATACCTCGCCATCTGTTGGAGTCATCTGGTTGGAGGAAAACTGAAAGATAGATGAGAAAACAAGATGGTTTCATTTTCACAATCATACAGATAAACACACTGATTAAATATACCGCATCATTTGCTATTATAAACAGTAAACTATAAAAACATCTGTAATGATAGGACACAATGCACTTAAAAATCTGATGTGATATTCCACAGTGAGTCGTTATTTACTTATTTATTTTGCAGTTTTTTTTACGTGTACTTTACATTTTTGCACTACATTACATAAATGTAAAGAATTTTGTCACGATAGAAAAATGCCAGCACATTTATTTTTTCCTCCACAGTTTGAATGTGGCATCTGTTAAGGAAGTACTTCATTAAGCCATTTTTTTATACCAAAGCATTTTACATACTTCCTTTGTAAAATTTTAGAAAATATTTGGAAAATACATCATTACCTGCGCAACAGCCATCCTACTGGGTTCGTAATCATCTTCATCATCATAGACAAAGTTGTTTGAACGTTCTTTGTACCTTTAACATCAACAATGATCATGTTAGTAAATGAAAGTGAAACAAACTGACGATTGCCATTGTTATAGGAACAGACTGTTCAGGCACTTAATAAAACCCAATATTTTTCAGATGATTAATGTATACTAACGTTATAGCCCTGCTATTACAATTGCGACTGTGTCTGGACATCGTTGCAGATGTTTTTGTGGTAAGCAGACGTCCCAGCTGTGAGATACAGGAAAACGTTTCATATACCAGCTTTTAAAATTTTATTACAGTTTGTCTTAATTGCTAAATACATTTTATATTTATCATAAAATCATCCATAAAATCTGCAATGCCAGAGTTTCTTAAATAAACTGTTTTAAATTATACATACTTTTTAAGACACATTAAAATGCAGTGTTTTATAATGTTTTCTCATAAATGCCATTATTAGCTTATTATAATTATTAGCCATTATTTGCTTACCAAAGTCCTAGTCCAGTGTACAGTTACCTCTTCAAAGCAGTAAACTTGATCCGGATTCAGCATCAGCTTTTATTTAAGACACCAAACCCAACATTCCCTCCCACTGCTAAATGGAATGTCCTTAGGCAGTCAAAAGAGAAAGTATATAGTATATAGTTTGGTTCTTTGGTGTCTTGTAAAATTTAGGTTTTGGAATAGTATCCTTGTGTATAAATTATATTGTTTATATATATATATACTCTCTCAATGCCATGGGAATCCAGCCAAACTGTATCCATGCACATTCTATTCTCGAAAACGTAATCCAGCTGTGGATGATGTGGGGGACAGAGAACTGCTAGCTATGAAGGCAGCCTTGGAGGAATGGAGGCATTGGCTGGAGGGTGCCACCGTCCCGTTCATTATCCTGACAGATCATAAGAACTTAGAATATCTGAGAACTGCCCGACGCCTCAATGCCCGCCAAGCACGATTGTCCCTGTTTTTCTCTCGGTTTCATTTCCAAGTCACCTATAGACCCGGGTCGAAAAATGGCAAAGCAGATGCACTCTCCAGACAACACGATCACTCCCAACTTGACACTGCCTGTGTTTCCAAGGCCAGTTTTTTTTTTCTCTATGGTTTTGTTCTGTGGGACGTTTTGCTGATGTTAAGCCACTGATTGTGGTCCATTTTGGATGTGGATTGAGTGAAGTGTGAACCCTTCCTGGATTGTGAACCGTCTCAACTTTTTCCGGTGTGCATAACGGCAGAGTTGGACTGGCGAGCCGCCCGTGAAATGGTTCCTTTGAACTCTTCTGTGTTGAAAGAACACAGAAATTGAATGTATTCGTTTTCAAATGGTAGGAGTGGAATTTCATTTCACTTTTCCTATTTCCTGGATTCCTGGACTGACATTAAGAACTGACATTTCATCACGAGCATTGGACTCTGGGTAAACTTTGAAGTGTTCAGACTGAATGTATTTTTGTTTATTGTGTTTATTCTTTCAAATACTTTGAGGTTTATGAGTAAATGTTCAAAGTGTTGATCATCTAAACTAAGAACAAATTTAAGAACCTTCGGAGCCCGTGGCTGGCTCGGACACTCCAGTGGGTCCACTTATGGCTGCACCATCTCTAGAGAAGTCAGTGTCGGGCGTAGATTCTCCAGAGCCCCCATTCGTGGCTGCTCAACCCGTGGAGGTATCTGGGTCACCTACACCTGTTCAGTCCCAGAGGCGGTCTCGAAGGGGGTATCAGTTTGGTCTCGGAGGGTGCCCCCTTAATTGGTTCAATCCCTAAGGGCGCGTTCATTGTCTGTTTGGTCCCCGAGGGTACAATGTCTGTCTGGTCAGCCTAGACGGGCGCTAACCACCTATTCAATCCCTAGGGCACATTCATTGTCTGTTTGGTCACGGGGGATGCCATTTCTGTCTGTTCAACCCAGAGGGGCGCGTTCATCCTTGCCGTCTGATCCGCCTTGGAGGTCGGATCCTCCATCTGCTCCATCCAGGTGGAAGTCTCCGCCGCCTGCTCTGCCTTGGAAGGTGTTCCCGCCGTCCGGCATTCCCACCATCCCACCCCCCATGTATGAACTGTTCCACCTCCTAGCCACCTCCCTCCTGTATGTCTTTTGTTGTTGTTTCTCGCATCTGGAAGCTGCACCTTTGTCATGCCAAAGGTGTTGCCTGATGTTATGTTTACCTGTCGTTTGACCATGTCTCTGTTTACGTCTATTTCCACGTGTCCTTCTGTTTTCATGCCGGTTCTTCATGTCTCTGCCTTGTTTGTAACCCCGCCCATGTCATCATTGTTTGATTATTCATCAGCTGTTCTTCCCAGGTGTTTCGTCTTGAGTCCTTGATTAGTTTTGTATAAATTCACGCCCCGAGTCCTGTATCATTGTTCGTCGTTAATGTTATTGTGTCCGTGTAATGCTTGTTCAGCTCTCTTGTGTTGTTCAAATAAATGTTCTTCTTTGTTATGAACTCCTGTCTCCTGAGTCTTCGCCTCCGCTGAAGAGCAATCACCATCACAAGCGTGACAACGTAACCCAACACCTGCCACTAAACCTTCCATCCTTTAATAAAACACAAGATAAACCAGCAGTTACAACTACCGACATTATTTTTTAAAAATGATTAATATTCTAATTCTTCAGAGGCAAAAGGATTGATCAGCATCTATCCGTCCACCATGACTCATCTGTGCTGCAGATGCTGCTTTGCGCAAATTTAAAAAATGCTGCCAGAAGAATCCTTTTGACAGCCTTGGTTGTAAAATTCTATTAGCTCTCATGCTGTAATGAAGCACTTGAATCGTCCGAATCCATTTGCAGGCTTTATTCACAGATTGGTCAAACAGGCTTAGGTCAATCAACAGGCAGACAGATATGTTAGAGACAAGGCAGTAAATCGTGGTCGTGGTACAGGCAGGAAGTTCAAAGGCAGGCAGCAATAATCAATAGTCTGAGAAAAAGGCAGAAAGTCCGTTGTCGTGACCTCCTCTAGGCCCCTCTCTCTGGCAGGTTCAGCAGCGGGCTTGAGCAATGAAACATGGAAAGTTGGAGGGATGTGGTAAGTGGCAGGTAAATCTAATCTATAAGATACTTGTTATTTGTTATATGTTACTTGTTATTTGTCTTTGAATTTGAAATGGCCTCATTACATCATAGTTCCGTTCCGCCTGTGTAAGCTTTCGGGAATGTAACGCACATGGGAAGAGTAGGAGAGGATGGCCCCGAGGCCAGTGTTGGAAGCGTCAACTTCAACCACGAACTGTTTCTCAGGGTCAGGGTGTCGAAGGATGGGTGCTGTGGTGAATTTAAGCTTAAGATCTTGGAAGGATTTTTCACTCTCAGAGTTCCAGGGTAGGCGTTTCGTTCCCTTTTTGGTCATAGAGGTAAGAGGTCCTGCCACTTTGCTGAAGTCTCTGATGAACCGCCTGTAAAAGTTGGCGAATCCCAGGAACCGCTGAAGCTCTTTTAGGTTTTGAGGCTTGGGCCAGTTCACGACGGCTGCCACTTTCTTGTCATCCATGGCCACTCTGTCAGCACTGATGATGTATCCTAGAAACATTATCCTGGTCTGATGGAATTCGCACTTCGTAAGTTTAGCAAAGAGTCTGTGTTTAATGAGTCTTTTGAGGACAGTGCGGACATGCTGGACATGTGAATGAAGGTCTTTGGAATGAATCAAGATGTCATCAATGTGAACAATGACAAAGCGGTTGAGCAGATCTCTGAATATGTCGTTGACTAAGGCTTGGAAAACAGAGCGACTATTAGATAACCCAAAGGGCATTACCAGATATTCATAGTGCCCGTTGGTGGTTGAAAAGGCCATCTTCCACTCATCACCCTCTCGGATTCTAATCAGATTGTAGACGCTGCGGAGGTCCAGCTTAGTAAAGTGACATGTGGAGTGGAGCTGTTCCAGAGCTGCAGGTACCAGTGGTAATGGATATCTGAACTTCACTGTAATTTCATTTAAGGCTCTGTAGTCGATGCAGGCTCTGAGGCCGCCATCCTTCTTAACGAAAAAGAAGCCTGCCGAGGCGGGTGAAGTAGATGGTCGTATAAACCCCTTAGCCAGTTTCTCCTGTATACAGATCTGGCCATTAAAAATGCGCGCCGGAAGGAAAGTGATCTCGCGTGACACCGGTGTATTACGCGTGAACAC
>JAUMHP010039626.1:0-10945 GCA_032361065.1 Enteromius trimaculatus | reverse complement strand
TTGTAACTCCGCCTCTGTCATTAGTGTTCACTCCCTGCCAGCCGTGTGTGTCCAGGTGTTCCCCATTATCCTTTGATTGTGTCTTGATTTAAACAGGCCAGCAGAGCTGAAAGTGCGCTCGCTTGATGCGCTTGTGGCTGGTATATGGAGTATCGTTTTTGACACCTTGGCAAGCACAGGAAAGGCAATTGACTGCGCCTGCTAGAAGCTTAGAATGTCCTCTCCGTCCCAGAAGAACTGGTCCTCAGTGTAGCGCTGAACCTCGTCTCTTTCGGCAACGTCTTCACCGTCGTCCTCCCACTCGCTGAGCTTCGTCAACTAAAAATAAATATATCTAAACAATATTTAACCTTTTACACATACATTAGACCACAGTAGCTAAAACGTAAGATATTATTAGCTATTTTAATAGCTGGGGCCACTCCCCTGGAGGCATGGGCTCTTGCTGCAGTTTTAAAAGGCAACAAAAACTCAGTAACAGTGTTCAACACATTAAGCTGAATGCTGAATTCTGTGGAGCTGATCTGTCTCCTGCAAGGCCTGTTGGATAAATCAACACATGGAAATGAATGTAAATGCAGTACGGATGGATTCCTATGAATGCCTCATCTGGTGTATAAATGGACTAACTAGGATGTTTTCTTTCACTACTTTGTTTTAAAGCATTTATTTCAGTCACTCATTTATTAATAAATACTTCATTCATGCCTGCTAAAACCTTTAAACTACATTAAGTTTACAGGACACAAATAAAACTTTACAAAGCCATCTCTTATCAAATAAATGTCTAAATGTACAAACGTACGTTTTTTTAGCAGTGGATAAAGCACGATCCCCTTAAAGTGCCCCTATTATGCTTTTATGCAGTGTGTCATGTAGCTGTATGCGAACATAAACGATCTGCAAAGTTGTGACGCTGACAGGGCACGATAAAGATATTGTCTATCAAAAACAAGAGTCGGCTCACATTTGCCTACACGAGTCGTCAGCAGTTTGAATCTTTCTCTGTTACCGAGCCACGTCACGAAGTAACATATTTTGCATCATGTCCGCCCACGTTCTATGTTGCGAAAAGATTGCCCCGCCCCTAAACAGTACAATTTCCGTGTGAATTGCATCATGTCAAGAAGACGCTGTGTCCTGTGAGAGTTAATGCGCTTCTGAAAGATGAATCTACAAAGAATGAGTGATTAACATTAATTTCTTTCAACAACACCTCAGCAGTACAGTCTCTTGTTGTGTTCACGTCATTTTACTGATGACTGCTTTTCCAATCTGGGAGTACATCGCAATATTCACCAAACGCTTGATCTTAAAAGAAGGATCAGAGTCCAGTTTATTTGGACCTGTTTGCTCCTCTGAACTTCTACCTGTAAGTAAGATCCTGGTCACCGGCTAGCTTGCGTTCCTGTAGTTCTGTTGTTTGGCTGTGGGCCTAATGTAGTCTAATACTTTGATTGATGCAGCTTGACTGTCTGTCTGTCTCATCATGAGTTTAAGGCTCTGTTTACACGAAGGGAAGAGGTATTTCCCTGCAGTTTGGTTATGAGCCAGAAAAAGCTTAACGTCATGTTGAGCGCCCTGTTTAACGTTACATAGGTTTGGCATAGTTGTTATCGCGCTCGACGCCGTATTTACGCGGGTTGATATAAATATAAAAGTTTTTTGAAAACGATGTTGTGCACAATGTTATTATTGAACACGGAGGGGAGGAATTATTCATTTCTCTAAATACCCGGCTGTGTAAATGTGGCCTAAGTAATGATAAACGATGGCTGCAGTGTTGTGCTTTATGCAAAGCTAAAGTCCACTACGTAGAGGTGTGCCCGATTCGCTTACAAAAGCACTGTCCACGTTAGTTTTGGTTCACAAATTATTTAGAAAAGGGGTCAAATTAAATCAATTTTTAGAGAAAATTAAAGTGGTTTTTGACCTTGCATACATGTAAGCCTGTTTTAAGACACGCATAAAACAATATTAGCCACCTTTAAAATAGAGGTAGAGTTTAGGGCTGCTTATTTGTTAACCTGTGTTTGTTTTGTCTGTGTTTGTTTTAGCTGACACCTGCTTTGTTAAATCTGTGTAAACTGACGGGAGTTTCAGCACTTCTTAAAGTCTTCGCTGAACATTATATGTTTTGCGCAGTTCTGCAATTCATGCAAGTTATGGCACAGTACACGTGACAATAAAGATGCACACAAGAACAACTGTACACACAATTCACACCGCTTCTATAGACATCAGGACAAGGTAAACACATGCAGTGAGACAGGTGACTGTGATTGAAGGGAGGAGAGGCCAGGTTTGTCATGTGATGCACATTTAAACAGATAATCCTCTCTGTAGGATCCACTCTTCATCCAGCCAGACACCATTAATCAGCCATGAAGAAGCTCTACAAGTGCCTGTGTATCTTACTGGGTAACGTACAACATTCACATATCTGCTATTTTACTAGATTTACACTGATGTTTACGATATTACACGATTTTTTCTCTTTGTTCAGAGATGCCAACACTCATCTCATACTCCCTGTTAAACAAAAATCATATGCTGGTTAGGTACGTTTTAAAGCTGGGGTGCTGGACCTTAGCTGGTCAGGCCAGTTTAGGACCAGCACATGACCAGCTCGAACCTACTAAGCATAAACCACCAAAGGGTCAGCTCAAACCTAAAAAACCCTAAATAGTCTAAATCTGCTGCTGTTTAACACACTCATGCTAGTCTATAATTAAGCTGATCTTTAAACCACTCATGTATATGTTAAACTGTAATGTATTTCTGTGATCAAGGCTAAATTCAGCATTATTGCTCCAGTCTTCAGTGTCACATGATTCTTCCAAATCATTCTAATATGCTACTTTTCTGATTATTATCAGTGTTTTTTTATGATTGAATATAACTTTTAAAAGAACAACATTTATTTAAAATAGAAATCTTTTGTAACATGTAAAAAGTCTCTTTGCTGTCACTTTTGATTAATTTATTGTGTCCTTGATGAAAGAAAGTATGTACATTTTTTTTATAGATAGATAGATAGATGGATATACTTCCCCTAAACTTTTGAAGGTAAGTGTAGATAGTTATTATGTTTTTGTGTGTCACTTGATCTTTAGAATTGTTTTCTCAGTGTAGTATACTTTCAGATCTGCTTTACCAAACAAATCTAATGTAAAACATTTGCTTGTTTGCGCATGTAAATGACTTGTGAGAGTGGTTTTCCTACAGTGGACAGCTGAAGGATTGCTGAATAACTAATGAAACGTTAACAGCAGAATGCTATAAAAATGTCTCGAAGTTACATATGTAAGCCTAGCTCCCTGAAGGAATGAGATGCTGCGTCAAACACAAGTTTGGGAAATAATAAGAAAGATGTTAGAAATGTTAGAATAAGAAAGGGAGATCTATTGGCCTTATTTTTTGTAAAGTCGATGTGCGCAGGAGAAAAAAGAGAGGCGTGGACGAAGACAGGTGTGCAGTGTACACGCAAGGTCGATACGCTTGATTAGAGAGGAGCAGAGGGTGAAAGGTCCGGTTTACTAGCCCGGATCTTCTGTGAAAACTCTTGGCTTCTTCCAACTTTGATCTCTAGTTTACTTTTTATTTTTACCTCGTTTTAAATCTGACTCCAATTTTACGTTCTCTGAGATTGAAATTACAACACTAAATTAGTTATCTTAATTTTGAGACTGGATTCTTCTAGATATATATATACTTTCAATTATTCGTTCATTGGGGATCTGATGTGTCGGAGTCTGGCGTCCCGTCTCCTAAACATGATAATTTCTCAGAGGTCGAAGGGGCTAATACCTTCTCTGCCAGCCAAGATAATAGTTTACATAGCCTTTAACCATACCTGACGTGTCAACTTCAGTCATAAGCAAGAATCAAAAGGTCTTAGCGAACGTGCACACCGCTCCGTTCAGTCCCAAGCCTTCAGTGTGTCATTATCCTGGTCGTAAGGGGAGGTGGGATGGGGGGTTGTGACTGGTTTGTTGTCCTTTGAAGATTCCCAATTTAGCTTTTTATTGCTTTATTGTTACTTTAGTTTTAGTAACTAAAACTACTGCATGTTTCCATATTTTAAACGGTGTCAAATAAAGACATTTCTTAGAAGTCCAGTGGTCCTTTCTGGTCATTATTGATCTTGGTTTGCTCCCCATCTTGGTTTAGACCTGAGGCATGGAGCAGTGGTAGACAGTGGGCAGACGGCAAGCATGACATGAGCACGCCCTGGAGTAGCAGGCATTGCATTAGCAAACTCTCTCAGACATGATGTGATCAGGCTTTTACTTGGTAGACCTGACATGAGTAATTTGACTTATCTGGCATGGTGTGACCAACAAAACAAGCTTGAACAAAGCGGTTCATCGACACAGAAATGAAAAATGTCATTAAAATCCACCAAGTGACATACCGCTGAACATTCTTTATTGTCTATAACTTATATTTTCATTTCCAAAATGCTTTTATCAGCGATGGTGATGCTTTCAGCTGTTTCATGGTGTATTGCAGTAGGCTGAGCAGTCCAGACGTATAAATCATCTGGCAAGCAGTGATACTGTATGATAAGATAATGATATCTCGGCTTTGGAAGCATGCAAAAACATGAAAACAGTCTCATTTGAAAGAAGATATTCTAATCAAAAAGATAATATAGAGTCTGTGACTGTTTGACGCTGATTGAAGCAGTAGAACGAGTAGGATTTGATAGAGCAAAAAAAAATCTACAGAAATGTATGAATTTTACATTGCAGTTCTATTGAAGATTACTTGAGCTGTGGATGTCTCACGTTAAATTAATCTACAGAGTCAGGCTGATACCATATAAAGACGGCTACAGATCTGGCCATTCAAAATGCGCGCGGGAAGGAAAGTGATCTCGCATGACACCAGTGTATTTTGCGTGAACACAGAAAATGTTTTGACACAGGAAAGACATGATCAGTAGGGGGCAGTCACCGCGAGCTTATTGCTCATTGGTTCAAAGAACTGTGATGTTACGTTCTCTTCTAAATTTTTTTTTTTTTTTTCATGTGGTTATGTGTTTAAATTATGCGTGAATATTCCCAAACATTATGGCAGTGCATTCTGTGTGTGAGATATGTAATTGTTGTCATATTAGTATCAAAATCTAAAATACATGTTTGTGTTTAAAAAAATTGAGGATAATGCGCCTTTCATGTGCCTTTTCGCACAGTTACACATTACAACTTTCATCTTCAAAACAAAATTAAAACATTATACATTTCAACGTATTAAAGCAACATCAAATAAAGCATCGCAACATGAGGATTCACATCAAATCACGCGCAGAGCTTATGCGAACAGAGAAAAACATAGCTACATACATCCTAAAAGAAACACATGGGCCTAACGAAATAATAAATTAACAAAATGAATGAAATAAAAAAAAAAATTGCACCAAACAGCAGCTTCTCTGAGGATTTTTAGTTAATTTTTTAACTAATTTTTGCAACGCGCTCTTCAGAAAGCTGCCTCCTGTTTGTTTCTTTTATTTACAAATGCACAACTGTTTTTATTGTTAATGCACTCAAATAAAACAAATATTTCAAATAGATTTGAATAATGTCTTATTCTTGAAGGAGTATTGCAAGCCGTTTCCACTTTTATAAGCGAATAAATCAGCCGATGCTGCCGACGCGGGAGTTTTGCTCATTTATTCTCGCAAGCGCACGTGAGCACAGCTGTACAGATTTTCACTGATCTCATCACAGAGACTGAGCGACAACACCCAGACTCTGTTTTAATCATTCTTGGGGACTTTAATAAACCAAAAAAATACAGACAGCATGTTACATGTCCCACCAGAGGCAGTAATATACTGGACCACTGTTACACCGCAATAAAGGATGCATATCACCCTGTCTAACGAGCAGTTTGGGACTTTCTGATCATTGTTTAGGTTATCTCATATCGACCTACGGGCAGAAACTGAAATCAGCTTCACCTGTATTAAGGACTGTAAAAAGATGGACTGATGAAGCGGAGCAGAATTTACAAGCCTGCTTCGATCTCACTGATTGGTCTGTTTTTGCTGCCAAGGATCTGGACGACACCACACTCATCGGCCTCATCGAGGACGAGTCTGCTTACAGACAGGAGGTTGAAGAGCTGGCTGTCTGGTGCAGTCTTAACAACCTGGAGCACAACACGCTCAAAACAGTGGAGATGATTGTGGACTTCAGGAGGCTCTCCCCTCACTCACCATCATGGACAGCACTGTGGCCACAGTGGAGTCATTCAGGTTCCTGGGCACCACCATCTCTCAGGACCTGAAGTGCGACACTCACATTGACTCCATTGTGAAAAAGGCCCAACAGAGGTTATACTTTCTTCGCCAACTGAAGAAGTTTAACCTGCCACAGGAGCTGCTGAATCAGTTCAGTTCTAGAACTGTACTTATCCAGAGTGAGCAAAATAGCTAAGACAATCACTCTGGACCCCTCACAACCAGCACACTCGCTCTTTAAGCTGTTGCCATCTGGTCATGCCATGACGGAGCACCTAGTACCAAAACGACCAGACAGAGGAACAGTTTCTTCCCCCAGGCAGTCCATACCATGAACACTTAACACCAACGTCATCTTTGCACATATCATCATACATGCACAAACTCTTCACATCTGTTCTTAGTGTTCATTCTGTCGCACTGCAGAGCTCTGTCACAAAAACAAATTCTTCATATGTGTAAACATACCTGGCAATAAAGCTCATTCTGATTCTTAACAATGGTATTTGTGACCAACGCCCCTAGAGCTGGTCATGGGGTTTGGCTACAGAACGTTGTTCCATGTGCAACCTGGTGGATATTATATGAAGTGCAACAACGGTTTAAACAAATCTGAAAAAGGGCTTGCAGGGAGACCCGTGATCACGCGTGACGATTTGCAGGCTGCCGCGTGAAAATAGATGCATTTTTAACGACCAGATCTGCATGTAAATAAAGCATGAACACGACTTTGGACCCATATAGAGTTTTCAAAATCCAAACCCAGTTGTTTCACTTGTTTCCACAGGGTTTTTATTAATTGAGGAAATGGCACACGGACAAGAAGGTAAGAATCCTTCAGTGTCTAAACACGTTTGTTCTGTTTTGTCTGTTAAATGGGCAGATACGAAAGTACTTCAGCCTTGTAATGAAGATCTGATGCAGTCTGATGCCCAGTTTTAGTCATGTCAGTTGTAGTTCCCTGATTTAATGTCAGATTATACTGCTCTTTGTTTAATGTAACATATCAATCCCATCATGATATGTAGGCCAAGATTAGAAATATAATGAGTAACAAATGATGGATATCCAAAATAATAAAAAAGATGTTCACTATCAAACATCTAGTTTGCACCCTTAACCCTTACTTTCTGACCCTTTGGGGGACATGTAGCTGGTGTTGAATAAAAAAATAAGTCTGGTAGAAGTCTTCTGGAGTAATGATTTCTTGTTTTTATTTATTTATTTATTTTTTCAGAGAATGCAGCACTATGGGGCAGGTCTAGTCAGTCATCAACGTACGCAGCATGTGGTCCTGAATTGGCTCTTGATGGATCGTTGAGCAGCTGGTCCCACACTAACTATGAAACAAACCCATGGTGGAGAGTGGATCTACTGAAGGTGTACAGAGTGAACAGAGTGACCATCACTAATAGACCAAGCTATCCTGCAAGGATTAATGGAGCGGTGATTCGTATTGGGAACTTTCTTGACATCTACAGCAACACCATGTGAGGATTTCTTTCTTTTTTTTTTATTTAAAGTTTAGAAGTTAGATTAATAAACACATATGCACAAAACTCTAACCAACATTGGGTAACAAAATACACTTTTAAAGAAACAACAACAACAAAAACGCAATCCAAAGGGGAATCCGAGGAACAACCTACCACGGCAATGGCTTTTGCGCCGCAATTCAGTGCTCTCGTACTGCCTACAAAATAGCTGCCGCTCACAAGCCCACGCACAAGATAGCCGCTGCTCCCAAGGCCGTGCACAAAGGGACCCTCACATCTGAGAAGCCAGGAGGGTACCATCAAATGCCTGGCTCTCACCTTGCGATTCGGCGAACTCTGTTCCCAACATTGGCACAGTATGGAGGTCATTCAGTGCCAGCACCCAAAACTTCCCACAAAATGGCTGCTTTTCCCAAGTCACAGTCCACAAGGTGTCAGAAGCCCAAGTCGTCCTCCACCATAGTTGCCACCCCGACATGGAGGGTGATGTCAATGAGGATGCCGGGTTCGCTTACAGGCCTGTAAGACTGTTCTCCAAGTTAATGGACCCTCCATTGGCTTCCTCCACAAGCTCCAAACTACCATTCCCAAGGCCAGTTCCAGTACCCCAACCAGGTGAAGCATTGTCGAGTCTTGTCTTCAAGTCATAGCCAGGAGTGCTGTCTGAAATCCTTGCTGTTTCTAGCCCGCATGAAACGGGTCCTAACCCCATATCACGGCCCGAGGAGCGGTGCAGTGAAGTGTTGGTTCTGGTTTTATGGCCCGGAGTGTCATCTGAAACCCTCACTGTTCCCAGCCTGAAAATAACGGGTCCTAACCCTTTATCACGGTCCAAGGAGCCGTGTGATGAAATGGTGGTTCCGGTTTCATGGCCAGGAGTGCCGTATGAAATCCTTGCCGTTCCCAATCCGCATCAGTCGGGTGTCAGCCCCAAATCACAGTCCGAGGAACCGTGTCCCAAGTCGGTTTCGGTTTTGTGTCTAGGAGTGCCGTATGAGATCCTCGCGGTTCCCAGTCGCATCAGTCGGGTGTCAGCCCTGAATCGCAGTCCAAAGAGCCATGTTCATAGTTGGTTTCAGTTTCACGGCCAGGAGAGCCGTCAGAAATCTATTTAGTTCAGAACCTGTCTGTGGCACAGATTTCCCAGAGGCTCCGCTGGTGGCTGCGCAACCTCCTGATCCAGTTGTCCACACTCAAGGGCCGTTGGTCTATCAATGGTTGCATGACTCCCGGAGATGTTGACTTCGGTCATAGATTCTCCAGGGATTCTGCTGGTGGCTGCACAACTTCCAAGTCGATCCAATCAGGACATGCTCGAATTCTTGTCCCAGTCTGAATCTGCCATGAAGGCCATTGAACTTTTAACCCGCCCTGACCCGACCAAGGAGACCATGGGACTGCCACTCAGCCCCGAACCGATCACGGTGGCCGTTGAACTCTCGCCTGGACATGCCCCGGCCTCCGGGACCAGTCACCCCATTGTTCTGCCCCTGTTTTGCCGACCACGATTAAACTCTATGCACATGGATCCGCACGCCTCTGCCTCCTTTGTGACAATAAGCATAAATGAGCATTTTTACAATTATTTCACACATCCAGTATTCAGAAATGTATATTAAATCAGAAGGGAAGGCTTACATAATATAGAAATTACATTTCCAAGAGTCTCTAGATAGGTCCCCATGTGGCTTCAATTCTTTTTTGTGAGAAAAAGCTCACTAAAACATAATTGTTCCAGTTGGATAATGTAACGCATCTTATTTAACCCTCTCTGAAAGCAAGCGGTTTGTGTAGATTGTGTACAATTAGAGCCTGTCGAGAATAGGGAAGAGCATCCAATACATCAGAATAGCCAGACTATGATCAGTTTGAATATAAATTTTGTTCAGAAAACTAAGAAAAACAAATATTTAGACCAGAAAACATACAGAACAGGGCAAAACCAAAATAAATGGGTCCCATCTGCCCTAATGCATCAATCACTTTGAGAAGATATAATGGGAAATATTTTATTTAATATAGTTTTGGAATTATGAAGACAATCTTTCTTTTGATTTGATTTCTATAGCTGAAGAATGAACAAAAATGGATAACAGATGATCTTTCTGTCTGTAGATGTGGTGTGATTTCTAATCTTGGATCCAGTGCCACAGTCACTTTCTCATGCGGTGGGATGGTGGGACGTTACGTGATTGTTCATATTGAAGATCTGCAGGTTCTTAGTTTTGCTGAAGCTGGAGTCTACGGGTATTTGGAAGGTAATTTGTCATTGTAAACCTGTATGACAATATTCATGCTTAACTGGTGTCTTATGTACATATGTTTCTGAAAACGTGGGGCTTGAGTATTTGTGAGATGAAATTACCAACCAGTACATGCCAGCAGAGGATCCCTCATTAGCTCAGTTGCCATTTATACAGTCAAGTAAGACATGACCCTGGATCAACTTTACTGTCCAAAAATATAGACTTATCCCAGTCCCTCCCCTAAACCTAACCCTGCCATAAAATGTTTACATAAAATCAGTGGAAAATGACAGCTGATTAACAAGGGTGTAGAAGCACCTGAACCCTGATCAAAATCAAGAAGAAATATCCAGAAACTCTTGTGCTTGGTGAAATCACAGTCATAGGCTAGTTTGTGCAGAAATGAGATGCTTCACCATCATCTCCTCTGTCTTAAATTTTATTTGAACTTTTATAAATGTATTTTTATAAATTCATTAGTTTTTATTAATTTTCCAGGCAATCTGGCAGTAGGAGGAGCCACTTTACAGTCATCTACAGGTGGAAACTGGTTTGCTGAAAAGGCCATCGATAGTAATCGAGGTCTCCAGCAGTTGTATACAGGATGCTCCTCAACACTCGGTGAGACAAACCCGTGGTGGAGGCTGGATCTGCGTCATATTTACAGAGTTACTAAAGTGGTCGTCACTAACAGAAAAGACTGCTGTATGGAACGAATAAACGGAGCGGAGATTCGCATCGGAAACTCTTTGGAGAACAACGGCACTAACAATCCCATGTGAGAAAGTTAAGGTTGAAAGAGCGTGATCGCAATTGTAAAGGACTATTGGAGATATGACAGTATTTTTTATATCCCTCGTGTTTGTCTTTCTATAGATGTGCTGTTATTCCTGCTATTCCAGCAGGGGAGTCCTACAGCTACTCATGTGATGGGATGGAGGGACGTTACG
>JAUMHP010039625.1:0-10962 GCA_032361065.1 Enteromius trimaculatus | reverse complement strand
TATTTTTTAAAATGTAATTTATTCCTGTGATACAAAGCATCATTACTCCAGTCTTCAGTGTCACTGAATGCTGATTTGCATTCAATGAATTCAATGAATTCTCTCAGAATTTTGACATTTAGTTTATTGAAATAATGGCAAATTAATGGAAAACATGCAGATGCAAAAAAGCATATGTTAATAAATATCACATATATAACTGGAATACTTTCTAATGGACCTGCTTGTTTTGCGTGATCTATTCCTTTAAGAAAGACACAGCAGTCTCAGGTCGGTTCATCTATTATCATTTCAATAGTGTCACTGCAGCACGACTAAAGAGCTGGCCTTCCCTGGTGTCCATCTGAGTGGTTTTCACACCCTCCATCTCTCTGTCACCTCCTCATCATCTTCATCACCAGCAGCTCCTCTGAGCTCCCCCTGAAGTGTTTTAAGGTGTGTGTCCTGCTGATGAGGAGATGATGAGGGCTTCTGCATGAATAAATGATCGCGTGTGCAATCCACAGGAGGAAATAGAGCCAGCGGCTAATGAGGAAGTGTTTCCTCCTCTGGAGTGGTTTTATACGCCAGAAAATAAAGCACGACCCACACGTCGTAATTACTAACGTCTCGAGTGCATTCCCGCCCATGAATAAATGATGCCAGTAGATGGGATGGTGTGATATTAGTACCTTTTTTCCCTCCTCTCGCCATCAAATCAACTTTTTAGATGAGTAAAACTAAATGGGAGTGTGGCGTAATCGCCCAAACGAGTCTCGGAGCGGCTCCATTTCAGGCGATGCCAGGGCGATTAATTAATAAACCTGTTTTCCTTGTTTTTTCATCTAAAACATGGTCGTTCTTTTGGCCGTCGCTCAAGGCTTGAGCTGAAGCATCTGGCAGTAAAGTATTTCATTCAGCTGCAATGCCAATGGATAAAGAGGAAAAATGTACACCAACAAACACCAATCAGAGAAAGACATCTGTACTGAACATCTGCTTCTGTACTCTGAACTAAAGATAGATACAAGCCACTCATCATATAAACTTGTTCACTCTTTGGTCATCTTTGTAGAGAAATATTTTCTCTGTAGCTGACAGTCGAAAAAGTACAGCTGAAATACAAGATACAAAGAAGATTGGCTTCTATAGAATTTATTGGCTATATCAGCTTCAATTACTAGAAAAATAATCATAATTATGATCAATAAATAGAAATCAATAAAACAAAATTATGAGATACTAAGCAAGACATAATTATGTTGAAATTCTGACAAAAAGTTGAAATTATGAGATAAAAATCATCATTATGACATTTAAAACATTTTGGATCATAATCGACTTTATTTCATATATTGACTTCAAATCTCATACTATGTTTTTGGCATAACTCAAAACTTATCTTCATAACAATTATTTATGACCAGTCTCATAATTATGAATCAGTATCTCATAATTTTGACATTTTATGTAATGTCTTTTTTCCTAACTATTTTGTCATACGTTTTTGTCCTAATTTTGACCCTTTATGACTCATAATTTTGATATTTTATCTCTTACACATGATTTAGTATCTCATAATTCTAAGTGTATGTCAATTACTTTTTCTCTCACCACTGACTTTCTGTCAGTATTTCAGCTTTTTATTCTCCTAATTGTTTTTTTATCCTAATTTGAACATCAATATTATGACTTATCTCATAATTGATTCGTCAATTACGGCATATGTCAATTAATGTTTCTCAGTTCTTTTTGTCATATTTTGTTTCTTATATCATAACTTTAACGTTGTATGTCAAAATTGTGACTTATTATTTCTTAGTTTTGTCATGCTAATTTATAAAACTAAATCTAAAAGTGTGTTAAAAACAGCATATAACTAGCACAGCTCAGAAAAGAAAAAAATCAAACCAATTCTGTAAATGTTTCTGAAACATGATGTTTACTAAATTTTAGATGTTAATATAACAACATGACAGTTCCAGAATTCGCTCCATCCTTATCTTGTGCTGTCCCGTCCTTCCCGAGATGAACGGGCCGCTCCTCATCACGCGGGGCGGGGTCCAGGGCAGAGGTAGCGGGGGAAATAGTTAACCCTCATGTCCAGACCGAGCTCAGCACGTGTGGATCTTCATTAACCTCCACGCAGGTGAACCGTTCATCTCAGAGAGCCGCTTATTACCAGCAATAACACGAGCTCGCCCGCCTCGTTCCCTTTTTTCAATTAAAGAAGGAGCAGCGTTTCATTAACCCCTCTCTGCTCCGGGCGGCCCGCGCGTGCCAGCCTTGTTTGGGGTCCTGGTGAAGAGGCCCATATTTTACAGCAAACTATCGTCGGGTTTCGTCGTCTGACAGCCACCTGCCCGATTCAACCTGAAATATTGCGCCGTGAGCGAGAGAGCAAATCATATTTCCTGAGATCGGCCGCTAATAAGGTGAATTCACTTTGGAAGAAAATGAGGTAAAGACCATCAGACCTCTGATACACAGAGAAATGAAGTGGACATAAAGGAAACTCGTTATTCTTTACAGGACAAAACTGAGACAAAGTCAAACGGAGAGAGTCTATTACTGGCCTGATCAAACCTGCTTCTGTCTCATTCTTGGCAGCACTGACATACTATAATAGTACTTTTTTAATTTGATTTTGATTTTGTCAATTTTATCAGTTTTCTTTTTTTAATTAAATATATGTCTATAGGCTATAGTTTATATTCATTTTTTCTTTTTGTTTTTAGTACATCACAAGTTAAATTAAATAAAAATAATCAATTTTTAATTTCACATATTTTCATATACACTACCGTTCAAAGATTTGGGGTCAGTAAGATAATGGTTTTAAAGATGTTTCTTCTGCTTATCAAGACTGCATTTATTAGACTAAAAATCCAGAAAAATAATTTTTTCAATTTAAAATAAGTGTTTTCTGTGTGAATATTTTTTAAAATGTAATTTATTCCTGTGATACAAAGCATCATTACTCCAGTCTTCAGTGTCACTGAATGCTGATTTATTACTAGAATTATCAATGTTGGAAACCAAATATATTTTTTTAATAAATATAATTTTTTTTACCAAATATAGAACATTTCTGAAATGTAAATCTATGCTGTGACTTTTTTGTTCTTTTAATAGATTATTGGATAATAAAAGAATAAAAATGTACTGATCCCAAACTTTTGAGCAGTAGTGAAACAGTAAACTACTGTACTGTAAATTATTCTCATATAATAGCTCAACTGTTTCCAACACTGATAATAAAACATCAGCATATTAGAATGATTAGAATGACATTTTAAAATATATTCACACAAAAAAGTTATTTTAAATGGAAATAATATTTCACAATATACATAATACATATTATTATTTTTTTTAATCTAATAAATGCAGCCTTGATGAGCAGAAGAAACATCTTTAAAACCATTAAATATCTTACTGACCCCACATTTTTGAACGGTAGTGTGTCTATATATATATATATATATATATATATACACATTGAAAATAGATTAAAATATTATATATATATTTATATTTATGACCAAAACTGTCCAGAATTTAGCATTTCTCAACAACAAAAACAATCACATACTAGAGGCTTTAAATCTGAAATAATAAAACTAGCTTCATTTATCCATTTTTTAAGCATATATTTGAATGAAAGCAATAAGCCACTTTGGGGGCTATATGTTTTGGTGATTTTACTTACTGCGCAAAATGCAGTGAAAAACAAGCAGTGTGCAAACTGGACGTTCTTCTGTTTTCTTGATCTGTTTCTCTCTTCGGTCTCCAGTAGCAACAGCTATGATTGACAGCAGCATTCTAAAGGCCTGTCTCCACGGGAACAAGGGTGACCTTTTGCACACGGCCAGTTAGTGGCATTCACTTTCATTTGTGACGGTGGGATCTCGTGTTTACGACCTCATTCTCACTGCTGTAAATCACACCATTGCATCAGTGTTATTAATAGCGTCATTCTCCAGTGGATAATTATATATAGCCTTCATTGCCTGACTAACTTGAGCTATTAATTTCTGATCTCTTTTCCACTGTTATGCCATATATCTATTTTATATCTAATTAATATAATCTAGAATCTAAATATAAAATAGAATCAAAAGCAGAATCTCAAGGAATAAGGTCTGGTTACATGTGTGTGTGTGTGTGTGTGTGTGTGTAAAGTCTCTCGTCTGACCTGTAAACGTCTTGTTTGTTTGTGTTTGCTGAGATTCTCGAAGCAGGAGGAGTGGAAGCTGCTGATTGGTTCTTAACCCCGGGTCGGCGCTCTTGATTGGTGGGCATGTTGTTATTGATCGCAGAATCAGTTTGAGGGTAATTTCTGTCTTGTCGAGGGAGGTGGGAAACGGTGAGTCACGAGCTGAAAAAAACATCAGAAACATCACACCGAGGAAACTCACACATGATCAGCAAGTTTATACAGGGTTATTAACTATAAAATGGAAATATACATAAAAAATGACAAATAAAAAGAAAAACTAGACGTTTAAATGTAATAAAAACTATGATAAAAATGACAAAAACTAATATTAAAATGAAGAATAAAATCAAATTCAAAATATGAACTTAAACTATAATAGTAGCCTATTTCGCTTATACTAAAATTATATAATATTACAATAAAATATTGCCAAGCAGTTAAAAGAAAGAAGAAGCCTGACCTAAAATAAAATAAACAAACAAACTGTAAAACAGTTCAGACTGCTTTTCTAATCTGTTCGACCAATTCATCGCAAAGATTCAGTTCAAAAGAATGATTCGTTCAGGAATCAGACACAGTTCAGATTCTAAACAGCTGAAATCGATATTTGAATTTAGCAGAAATACATTAAACATTGTTGTTCAAAGAATCAGTTTGATCAGTTCACTGAAAAGAGTCACTTCAAAAGAGTGATTCGTTAAGGAATCAAACAGACTCTAAATGAACAACAGAAGAAGCACAGGTTGATTGTTGACATATTGGCAGTATTTAAAAACTTGCATGTGAGCAGAATCATTTGTACATTTTTTTAAATAAAAACTGATACTTTAATTCATAAAAAATGCTAAAACAAAAGAAGTAGTGCTGCAACAATTAATTGCATCCAAAGCAAAAGATTTAGTTAACATAATATATGTGTGTATACTGTGTATATTTATTATGTATACATAAACAAACACACATACAGTATATATTTAGAAAACATGTATTTACATATTTATATTCATATAATTTATTTTATAAATATATTTAATATATAAACATAACATATTTTTCTTAAATATATACATGCATACTGTATTAATATATACATAAGAGAAATATACACAGTACACACACATATATATGTATATTATATAAACAAAAACATTTATTTCGGATGCGATTAATCATGATTAATCAAAAAAAAGAAAAATATATTATGTTTAAAAAAAAAAACAAGTCACAATGTTACAAAACCAAAAAAAAGTAATTTATAATGTTACAAAAGATTCTACTTAAAGTCTGTTGTTCAAAGAGTCACAACTGCTAAGAAACGGAGAAGAATTATTTTTTATTTTATTTATATTTAGAAATGATGGAAAAGAACTTGAGTCACCATACTGTGACGGTGCAGTGTGTGTGTGTGTGTGTGTGAGAATCAGCCTGGGAGATAATCAATAGCGCTCAGATGTGTGTGTATGTGGGTGTTATTCTTTCCCATCATGCCTCAGTCAGCCGTAGAGCATCATGACCGCAGGACCCATAATCCCTTCTGCTCCGTGTGGCATTTCTCTGGCTGTTGATCACAGATCACGTGCTGATCGATCAATATCTTTGGGAGTCTGCAGTCATTTGAACAGTAATAAATCCAGGAGAGTTTATGTTTTTGAGCTTCAGCTGGAGAGATTTTACTGTGATGTTGTTTGCTTAAAGTGCTTCAAGGACAGTTGGTCTATTTCCTTGCTATCTCATTGTTGTAAAAATACTACAGTAAACAGAGGTAATAATCAAATATGCTCGCTGAAAATCCCTGATATGAAGCACTGGACAGAATCATTTTAGTGAATCGCTTTGTACTGTATGAACGTTTCATTTCAATGACTTATAGTTCCAAAAAACGTATATACTGTATAGTATTTATATATATTTATATTCACAGAATGAATGTATTATCAAATGAGATAGAATACTGAATACATTTTTATTAAAATTATATTGTAATATTAAAATAGTGTGTATATATTTACTGTATGTATATAAAAAACGTAAAATATTTAAGAATTTTTAATTCATTGACAATATTTAAAGCATTAAAAATTCTGATATAATAAGCAGTAACTATGTATTTTGGAACAATGACAATTGCAAGTCATATGACACTGTATACTAATGTTTGAAATGTTTACTGTTGGTTATTGCATACTTTTCTTTTTAAATTCAGAGACAATTGTATATATATATATATATATATTCTTTAAAGAATATAAACACAGCCTGACATAAACAGGCTCTAAACCAGACTACAGTCTACTGAAGAAAAAAAAAGGTTTGGCATTAAAACTGACCAATAAATTGATATTCTATTTAAAAAATAAAAAAAATAAATGAAAGTAGCACACTACAGAGTCGAGTCCTGATAGAAACGAGGCTTCAAACCAGGACACAAAACATCCAAATGCCCTCGTAGGAAATGGATGGATGGGGAAAGAGAGCGAGAGAAATCTTTCTCACACACACACACGAGCGGGTGATACAGTAATGGGTGTGTGTGTGAGGTGGGAATAGGCTGTCATAGAGAGATAGGCCGAGCTGCGGATCAATAGGTTTACTATGGCCGTTGGCCAGTGCTTGTTTCCATGTTCTCTTAGGCTGGGATTCACTCATCAATACTTTCATTGGGTCTCTGGAGCTGCAGGGCTGCACCAGTAATCAGGGATATTTTTAGAGGCCTAACACTCTTTCTGGCAAGGTTATATCGCTGGCCTCTGCCGCCTCGCTCTCTTTATCTGGCTCTGGCCGCCGGTGATGGGGAGTAACTAACTAAAAGTAGTCATGCCACTAACTTAACTACTGCATGACGGCAGCTGTTTTCATAATAATCTTTATCAGAAACCAGTGACTTTTGCCAGTGAAGTAAATAGTTAAAAAAAAAAGTATCTAATGCTAAAAGTACAGTAAACAGCTGGTTTCTATGTGATTATCTGTTAAACTTTAATTGATTGCTGTGATCAAAGCTGTATTTGCAGCATCATTACTTCAGTGTCACATGATCTTCAGAAATCATTCTACTATGCTGATTTGCTCTTTAAGAAACATTTATGATTATCAATGGTAAAAAAAAATATGCAAAAACTCTTTTACTGTTTTTTTTTTCTTTCTTTAAAAGGGAAAAATGTTGATCATTTATTGCATTCTTTTAAAAACTTTTATTGTTTCATAGCATGTGCTTCGTTTCTTACCTCAATGGTCTTTTCTGGTTATAAACACAACATGTTGATTTATTCTTAAAAAATATCTAAATAATAAACCAATAAAAATATGAGTACACCATATGAATGTTTTATATATTATATTTTAAAAACTAATAAATAAAATATTGCTGTATTCCTGTATAATGATGTTATGTAGGGAGCATTTTTTTCTTAGAAAGCAGCACAAAATTGAAGAAAAAAAAAAAAATAGCAATGAAGAAGCTTTATTTTCAAGAGTCTATATGCTGAGTGTGTGGGTGTTTTATTGTGCAACACTGACATACCTCGGTGCAGTTTTATATCTTTCAAGCTCAAGATCTGTTGGCCGAAGGCGAGGCATCATTCTGTGCTTTGAGGGAGTGTATCTTCCTCGGGAATGACACGTGTGTGATCTTCACACTCACGAACACAGCCGTATCCGTCCTGAGGAGATGAAAGTCAAGCCATAATTAACACGATCAATAACAGAGTCTTTAAGCACATAAACAGATGCAGTGCCGCAGTGTGTTTAAGACCCAAATTATTACACATAGGTGTATTTGCGCATGGTTATTTACAGTAAATGACACGTGTCTTCATATTTTGTCATCTAATTCAATGACATTTTTAGGTGTAAATGACATTGTATTATATGTACTAGATCTGAAACACCATTGAAGCCAGAGCTTAATCATTTTAAACCTAAAAATAAAACCTCCCTGTCAGAAAGAGAAGTATGGAAGATGCAGAGTCATATTTCAGAGACAAAGACGTGTCAGTGTGTCCTTAATAACGACAATATGTCTATAGCACATTCATACAAGCACCAAATGATATCAGCTCATGGCTGATGACCCTATCAGGAGAGACAGAGAGACACTTCCAAGTACATATTCCTCATAATTAATAAATGAAAAATGTTACTGCAGCTAATCAATAGTGTAGTTAGAGGGAATTGATCGGGCTGGGAATCTCTTCTCGGCGGCTCAGATTTTCCCCCTATTCAAAACAAAAGACTCTCCTGAGAACCATCTGACTGACAGAGCGTCAGCGCAGAGCCGTCCTGAAAACACACCGAGAGAATTAATTATCATCAGCGCACAACTGATCTATCATCAGAGCCATTAGAGGAGGGTCAGCAGCGCACGCGCACACACACGAGATTGGCTCCAATCCTAGTGAACCGCAGCTGTCTGCTGTCTGTACGGGCAGCATCTCATTGAAATGAACCTCGTTAGTGGTGTTTTAGTGATGTCTACATAGTCAACAACTCTGTGTTACACAAAGAGTGCTAGATAGATAGAGAGAACGACTGAAATAGAATGATTGAACAATGACGGATAGATAGGTAGATAGATATGAGAACGACAGACAGAGAGAGATGGAACAGAGCTCCAGTGTGTTTTGGGACAGTTGTATATTTTTCAGCCTCTCAAAAGAAACACTTGTTCTGTTTCCGTACATAGACACCCTGGAGGCTGTCTGCGGTTCACAGGTTTAAAGATGTGTTAATAATATCCTTCATCTGTGTGAGTGTGTGTGTGCGTGATGCATATTGATCGGCTATACTCACAGCTCATGGTCGGACTGGTCCATTTTTAAGCCAAGACGCCGACTGATGGTGACATACAGTAAATGGACTCAACCTTACACCAGGTCAAGGAGGACCAGAGACAGCTCAGAGGAGACAGACAGACCCTGTGTGTGTGTGTGTGTGTGTGTGAGACAGGGTGCACTCAAGGTCATGTGCGCCCATGGCTACTGGAGCACAAAAATGTGATGTGACTGATAGCAGCTGTAGCTCAAAAGTGTCTCTCTCTCTCTCCCTCAAACACACACACACACTGATGTGATGGGAAATGACAGTAGCACTTGATCCCTGTCTGCTTTTCTGAAGACCATCTCCCCCTCAAGACCCAAAACAGAGCATGCCAGCTCACTGCATACAAGGAAATAGTGGCTGGATTTCACACAAATAAATGCTAAATATAGTACAAGTAGTGCATTCTTATTTGATTTCCCCCACAGAGACTCTTTTCAGAAGAAAACACCTAGCAACCACCCACAATACCTTAGTAACTGTATTGCTACACTAAGAAGACTCTGGCAACATGCTAAAATCAACTTAAAACACTTTAGTGGCTGCATAACAACATCAATTCAAGCTATAACTATTTATAATTATTTAGCTTTTTCTTCATTCACTCTATTGTTTTTGTTGCTGATGCTCAGCCAGTTGTGAACGAAACAAATCATGCCAATGAAGCACTTTAAAACTGATTTAATTACATTTAAAATAAATGTAATTCATAAATTGATAAATGGCCCAGTCCTGCGTACCTCCCCATGCACGCACGCGCACACACTCCCATTACAGACACACACGCAGGCTGGTGACGCCCTTTTGCATGAAAGGAAACCACCTTTCCTGTCAGCAGAGCCTCCATTAGCAGTAATGTAGGAGACAACAGGTCTGACTGCTCACTAATGGAGACTCCAGCCACACACACACACACACACACACACACAGACTGTCTGCCCACTTTTTCTCACACTCCCTTTGCTAATTAAACATGCAGCATTAAGACCACAGCACAGAGAAACAGAAAAACAGTCCTGTCGGTCTCATTCTGACTGTCTCTCTTACATATGATAGACAGACAGACAGACAGACAGACAGACAGACAGACAGATAGATAGATAGATAGATAGATAGATAGATAGATAGATAGATAGATAGATAGATAGATAGATAGATAGATAGATTCCTAAGTTCTCTTCTTACGTTTCAAGTTTCATTTAAAAGCTTTGTTACATTTGTGCAGGTAAACCACATGTGTGTGTGTGTGTGTGATGGCATTCTACTTCCTGTTGCCATTGAATGTGTGTGTTCACATATCTTATTTCTTCGACTAGTTCATGTGAATTAATTGTTCATGAGAATGAGGGGAGAGATGTTTTATTAAATCACATTCCTCCTGTAGCTACTTAACCACGCCGGCAGATCAATAAACACTACAGAACTAGTCCCAAAACTAGACCACAACAAGGTTACATTCAGCAACCAACACATTTACTGACCGCTGTCCGAATGAGGACATATGATAAACTTCTGCAAGCTGTGGTCAGAGTTATTAGTAAAACATCTTAAATTATAAAGTTGTATTAAAAATTAAAAATAAAGGGAACACTACATCCTAGAAAATATTTGTATTAAATGCTTTGTTCTTTACATAACTGAATGTGCTGACAACAAAATCACACAAAAATTATCAATGGAAATCTAAATTATTAACCCATGGAGGTCTGGATTTGGAGTCACACTCAAAATTGAAGTGGAGAAACAGACTACAGGCTGATACAACTTTGATGTAATGTCCTTAAAACAAGTCAAAATGAGGCTCAGTAGTGTGTGTGGCCTCCACGTGCCTGAATGACGTCCCGTCAACGCCTGAGCATGCTCCTGATGAAATGGAGGATGGTCTCCTGAGGGATCTCCTCCCAGACCTGGACTAAAGCATCCACCAACTCCTGGACAGTCTGTGGTGT
>JAUMHP010039624.1:0-10963 GCA_032361065.1 Enteromius trimaculatus | reverse complement strand
TCACGCAATTTTCGATGATTACGTGACACTAACACGGAATTATGCATTAAGAGTTCGTGGTTATTTCACGCATTTCTATGAGATCAGGTTGCTTAAAAAGAAGCCTGTAAAAATAATAGCTCCTTGTAACCTGAAAACTGTCATTGTCTCAAAGACCCTCCCATCTGATTTGCTATAAAATGCCCAAAAAACAGACACATTATCTCACTCACTCACCTCCGGATCAAAGATGGATCTAAAAAACATTTTTCTTCTGTTCTTTCTTTTCACTGCAGGTACAAAGACTAATAGTTTGTAATGTTTCTGAGTACAAATAGAGATAATAGTCTCTCTCACTGTCTCTGTTTTATTACCAAGGGCACTCTCTCAAATGTTATGAGTGTGATAATGTGATTTGTTCCTGGACAAATCTAACTGAGACAACATGTCCCGGTGGATCTTCCAAGTGCATGACAACAGAAATGGGTAAGTGCAATATGATTTATTGAAATTTTGACTGATGGAGATGCTGCAGTAATTTACTGATGCTGAAACAATGGAAAGTACAAATTTCTGCTACAGGTAAGTAAAGGTAATAAGCGCTAATAATCACAGTAAACAGAACTATTTGTGCTAGAAGCCAGTGTGTTTGTGATTGCAACAATACATCAAAATATAATGAGAAATATCAGTTTGAAATATTAAGCAGCTTTTCTGTACATTGAAAATAAAAGGAAGCATTCAGTTTTAAATTATGAAATTTAAAATAAAAGGGTTTATTTTAATACTTTAATTTTAATACTTTAATTTAATTTAATTAATACTTGAATTGTACATATTTAAAGTGTGGTACAAAAGTGTGCCTTTTTAAAAGGTACCATCCCAGTGACAGCTTTTGTACTTTTTTTTTTCTGAGAGTGTACATTAGTTTTAATGGTGCAAATAAAAAAAAAAAACATTAAAATTGAAATGTATTATCCATAGTGATTAAATAGGTTAAAATGTCAAAACAAAACCTGTAGCAAAAAGATCACTTAAATGCTGTTTTTAATTTTGAAATAAAAAAACCTTTATTTTTAATTTTGCAACTTATAAAGCGTTAAAATATGGTTTTAATTTGCATGTTAAAACTATTGTAGAAAACGGCACATGTATATTATAAAATATTTTCAATTTGCACTAAACGCTGGACGTGTGGTAAAATGTAAATTACAGTAAAATACAGAAATATTGTCATTCATATTGACATTGTCATTTTGCATATTTGCTAATTTTACTACACATATGATTCCATATTAAATGGCTATGACATTACTCAGATTTTTTCACATAGCTGCAAACGTTTAAAATGTATCAATCCTATTATAGAGAGGTTTATGTATTTTTATTTTTTTTTAGGTCCTATGAAGCTGACAACTAAACAGTGTGCAGCTACATGTGAAGCTGGGACCCAACAGATACCAATCATAGGGACAGTAACTACCCTCTGCTGTGACACTGACCTCTGCAACGCAGCAGGTATTGTCCTTCATACAATCGTGTACTATTGATTTTTCCCACAGCCACTTAAATTAAGAAAAAATGCAAACAATAGGCTTAATCCTACAAACACAAGTAATGAAAACATGATATCAAATTTCAAAAGCGTCCTGATAGCATGCAAAGCTGCAGTGACAGAAAAATAGAATCTTTTAACCAGTCAAGTGCTTTCAGGACTTTTTATTGTGATGAAATTTCTGAATAAGCTATTTTACCATATTGCGTCATTGATTAACAGAGATATTCTTATTGTCTTGATCAGATGGCGTGTATAAGGGAAGCTTCCTCCTGCTGTTGTCTCCTCTGCTCTTCTACTTCCTGTTTCAGTGAATCCTGCTGCACTTCAGATTCTACAGCTGCAGCAGAAACTGAATATCACACGCATTTCAATTCATACTTTACTGATACCTTTCCTTGGTATCATGATTTGGGGAACATAAAAGTACATTACTAAACAAAATAAGCATCAACAGTGCAAATAATTACTAAAAATGAAAACATGTATATATAATAATGAATCATTTTTGTAGCATGCTCAGCCAAGACTATATATTATCTTTATATTTCCCCTTCCTTTTTAATATACATGTATACTAAAATATACATTTGCCTATAAAATAATATAATGCTAATAAAAGATTTACATATATTAAACATCTTTCTCTGGCATTTTCCTTAATTTGCTTTCTATAATTTTGTTAGTTTGAGGTCTAGTAAGTGTAGATAAGGTGCAGTACGTGATATGTGAGAAACATTAATATTAGTCATAAACACTAAACACATACTGTGCATTTCTGTGCATTAAACATATTGCATAGAAATAAAGCAACCTCTGTATCCATTTTTAGGTCTTATGCTCTCAATCAAACTAATAAAAGTATTCATATTAAACTTATCTTAATGCTGAAGTAAACGGGCAGGAGACAAATTGTTATACTGTATATGCAACATGCAACAAATGGTACTTTAAAGCTATTTGCACTGCAAGTTTATGATTTTATGAGTTTATGATTTCTGATCAATTATAATAAGTTGTGTGCGTGCACAGTTCAGTTAAAGGTAAACTGTACTTTTTCTTTAACTTATTGCTGCCAGAATGAATATAGGAAGCAAACACCACATTACAAATAACATTACATTTGCTTCAAGTACATGATGTTTAAATAACATTTTGTATTTCATATGTGATAATCAGATAAAAAATCTAAATCGGTGGTTGTGCTCTTACATCCATGCATATTAGGTCATTAAACATTTTAATGTCTCAATTCTGATCCCTAATTATCTTATAGAAAAGAAAACTATGGCTCTGTTTAAACACAATGTTGCGTGACCCACCCAGTGTGTGAGAGTAGCTCATAAAACCTTTAAAGTTTTGAACAATAAAAGATCATACAAGATCATACAAACTATTTAAGTAACTGATTGTGGATCCTGAAAACATATAATACAGTATTCATAAGTAAACAAAATATGCATGACCTTACTTTCTTTTTCAGAACACAAGAAGCTATTTACAGACTTTTGGAGCCCAAACAACAGTGAAACCCAATGTGAAACACACAGAGACATTTTCCACATATTTTATGTTGTGTTCTACAAAAAGGTTTGGAAATAAATGAATAAATGATGACAGAATTGTCATTTTTGGGTGACCTGTCCCTTTAAAATCAAACATCCCTTTATTGTTTATTTAATTAAATTACGTAAGCTTCTGACTCGAGACCTGTGTTAAACTTTAACGTCTTCTCATAAGATATAAAACGAGTGCTAAAACGTGTTTGTAATGAGTAATACAGATTACTGGCATCGCTTTTTCACTGTCTCTGTGTTTTATTACTAAAGGACATTCTTTCAGCTGTTATGATTGTTACTCTCGGGTAATTGTTTGAATCAAAAGGTAGAAAACTGCTACAGTGAACATTCCAAATGTTTAAGTACAACAACCGTGTCAGACTTTGGTAAGTCCAATATATTAAATGTAAACTGTCACAGACTGGACAAATTCACAATATATATATTTTTATGCAGATTTCTGATATTTCATTTGTTAACAATATAAATGAGTTTACAATGAGAAAAAAATATATAAATGTGGACATATTTATAAATCAACGTGCATTTCAGTTATTCCATGTACTGAAAACCTGTATCGCTCATGTTTTTAGGTGGCATCAGTGAAAGCGTGAAGATTAAAAGGTGTGCTTGTGTCTGTGTATATCAGTCGGTGAACTGCGGCATTGCAAGGGAATCTCCAGTTTGCTGTGACACTGAACTTTGTAACTTCCATGACGCTCCAGGTATCTTGTTATCACACTGCATAAAAATGATTGCTGTGCTAAATTATCACATAATGACATTCAACATTCAAATAGGTTTTCAGCTTTAAAAAGTAATAATTTGGATTATGTCTTGTACAGTAAAAACAGGGCATTAAAAAACATTGTGAGGCTTGTCAGTTGTATTGATTGAATGCAGCTATACTGTTATTTCGTTAGATATCATGTGGACAATTAAAAAAAAAAAAATGTCATCCTGTAGACCCCAACTCTCTTCCCCCCAATGGAAAGAAATGTTACTATTGTGATGAGAAGAGCTGCTCAAACACAGTGAGCTGTACAGGGACCGAAGACCACTGCATTACATTAATAGGTGAGAAACTGGAAAAGGAAGAAGAAAGAAGATTAAAGTTGTTGTTTTTATCTCTGTTAGGTTTAAACATTAAATATAGGCTGTCATATATTCCAGTAAAACTTGTGTTGTTAACTTGTGTTTTCTTTCTTTTCATTAGGGTATATTAACGGCCAGTTCATGCTTCTAAAAGGCTGTGCGTCTAAATCTTTGTTATTCCCCTCCACTGGTTAGAGATGCTGAGGAGAACATATGTTGTTCAGGGAACCTGTGTAACGGAGCTCAGAGCACCACTCAGAGTCCTAACAGTGCTCAGAGCGTCTCTCAGAGCTTCCTGTTCCTCTGCTGTTCTCTGCTCTCCTTCATCCTGCTGCACTGAACACAGCAGCTCTTCAGACACACTGCACTGAATACAGAGCTTCTACTGTCTCTAAATGCACTTTTGATGTCCTAATGTGATTTTGTTGTTGTGACATTCTGATGTGATATTTATGAAATAACATGTGAAATCAGTTTCTCCTGCTGGTTGTTTAATATTTAATAAAGCTGGTCATGCTGAAAAGACTACCAAAAGACATTTTCTTTTTCTTTTTATACAATTTCTGCTGTAGCTCTTTGCACTTGCTGACATCAAACACCATGCATGTTAACATTTAGTTTTTAAAAAAAGAAACACAGTTATATTATTCTAAAATTAAAAAGTAATGGGTTACTTTACTAGTTACTTGGAAAAAAGTAATATTATTACGTAACTAGTGTTACTCGTGATGAGCGTTACCCCCAACACTGCATGTTATCAGTCTAATATCCAGTGTGTTAATTGTATGTCATGTTGCTGAACTTCACCCATTTGCATCCTTTAAAGGTACAATGCCTGTATGTAAGATTTTTTCAATAAAATATCCAAAAAAAAAACAGTGTTTCAAGGTGAATCAAGCTAAAGGGAAAACACTAGAATTTTCTGAGAATTTGTGAACGAACAGAACATAAAAATGTACAAAATGATACTTTTTTATTTCTTTACTTAACAATAAAACAAAATGTAAGCATAAACGGTTGGCCATATTAATTTAACCTTTGAGCAAAGAATACTTCCATCTTTATGTTTGTGATTATTTTATTCCTAATTTCTTCCTGAATTCTCAGTAACTTCCCATCATCACCACACAACACTTTAAGCATTCATATGTAAACTGAAGTCTAACTGTCAGGTCCAAAGCGATTTATTGTAAAGATTTACCGTAATTAAAATATGTTGTCTCTTACTCATCTCTGACCTGTATCAGCTTCCTGTTCAGGCTTGCTTTTGGCTGAGTAATGCTCAAATACTTCTGATACTGATATCGTAACCCAAACCTAAACTAAGGTGGTGAACACAGATAAAATCTTTTAACATCAATTTGAGGTTTAACAGATGGTTCACCTAAAAAATGAATTGATTCACTCTTATGTTGATGCAAACCTGGCTGTACTTCTTCCGGCAGAACATCTGATGAAAAGCAAATTTGACAAGTGTGTGTGTGTGTGTGTGTGTGTCATTTAGGGACATTGCATTTACATTGCAGAGGTGTCATATCTATCCTTCCCAAACACACCTTCCTGAAGTTTTGAGTAATCCAGAAGACCTTGATTAGCTGGTCCGGGTGTGTTAAATCTTGGAAACCAAATATGTGGGACAGTTAAAGATTTCGTTTCATATGTTCTGGTGTGCCCAGCCCTTTCTAAACCCAGTTCTTCACATTTTAAACCAGACTCAGTGTGATAAATATGGTAAGACCAGTGTGATGAAATTTAACTTATAGTTATACGTAGATAATGTGAATGCTTCAAATATTTGTGGACTATATTTAAATGCTTATATACAATTTACGATATAGAGATGAATAGCTAATTTGCAAAAACGTATTTGATTGTACAGTCAGTGTAAACAGCATCCATCATTTGCACTTAGTGGAAATAGCATCTATTGCTAAGGTAAAAAGCTAAACTATGAATAATATGCTATTACTTCTGACTTGCGTAAATTGAATATAAATTGAATGTATCACAACATAAATCTATATCATCCTCCATACTAAAATTCAACAATCCATCAATGCATGGCTTTGTACATTTGTTCCAGTCGGCTTTATGATCACTCCCTAAAGTTCATCTAAAACTTCCCATTTACGTTTTATATAATAGTTTCCGAAACTGTCGTCAGATCTAAACCAGAAGTTGATGAATCCCTTACATCAAATCTGCTTCCCTTACCAACAGTGAAACATATGAGGCATTGTTCCTCCATAAATCCTTCAACTAACCTTCCATTAGACATTATCTCTGCATAGATTTCCCCAAAGTTATCCCCAGCTTTAGTTCTTAATATATTCAGCTTGTCTATTGTTAACTGTTGCATGGATTATAAAAGTTAAATACATTTATCACAAGTTCTAGTGTATCCTGCCCTTTTTAAATCCCAATTCTTTACATATCAAATCAGAAGAAATGTAATGAATGTCATTATTGTTAACAGATTTAACTGAAATAACCTATATTAAAAACTCTTAAAGATATTACAATTAGCTTTTCTATTTCTGTATTGTGAAATATACACTTGCTTAATTACGGTGATTATGTCATGAAGGCCCATCCCTTTTGCTAGGATATAAACTCAGAGCCGAAACACATCATTTCTTTCGCCTCCTGATCAAAGATGGATCTGCAAATCTCAGTTTTTCTTCTGCTCATCTTTTTCACTGCAGGTACAAAAAACAGTAGCTTGAATTGTTATTGAATGCAAATGACTGGATTTTTCTGTCATTGTCTCTCTCTTTTATTACTGAAGGATACTCTCTCAAATGCTACCAGTGCACAACGCAGGGAGATTCTTGTGCAGATCAAGAGGTATGTCCTGAACCTTCTGCATGCTTCAGTTTAACAACGGTAACATCGAATGGTAAGTCCTTTGATAAGAATGTAATGTTATATTTGACTGATGGAGATGCTGCATTTTAAAATAAAAACTTCTACTACTCGATTTATTGCCACACAGATATTTTGTATAAATACTATCACATTACATAATAAATTCACTAAATGAGCATTTGTCTTTCCTGTATTATTTGTGTTTTTTAGGAAACATTAATACTAAAACAATAATTAAAGGTTGTACTTCAATTGGCTGTGTACCTGAGAACACTGCCTACAACTTTGCAAACATGTCTATTTCCTGCTGTAACACAGACCTTTGTAATGCCAAAGATGCCCCAGGTATATTGTATAATTAGCAAATTACTTATTTATCTCTTTTAAAGCCATGCTAAATTTTAATTGATAGAACACTTAATTTAAGGATTGCTGTAACATTAGCTGTTACATTTTGTACAGTTCCTTCCATTTCTACTTCCCAAAAAGACACCAATGGAAAGAAATGTCACAATTGTTATGGGCAGACCTGCTCAGACATAGTGGAGTGCAGTGGGAGTGAAGACCACTGCATTACACATACAGGTGAGAGTCTGCTAAAGGAAAAAGGATAAAGTTATTACCTGTTTTATGTGTGTACATATGCCAACGGCCGATTTAGTCCTTTTAATTTAATCTCTGCTCATATTAATTAGCCTACCCATCTTTTCTGATTCTTTTCTTTAGGAATTTACACTGGCTTGCCATTTACTCTAAAAGCCTGTACCTCTAAAGCCATCTGTGATTACATAAAATCAAGTCCTTACAGTCAGAGCTTCACCTGCTGCGAGGGGAACCTGTGTAACGGTGCAAATAGTGTCTCTCTGAGCTTCCTGTTCCTCTGCTGTTCTCTGCTCTCCTTCATCCTGCTGCACTGAACACAGACGCTCTTCAGACACACTGCACTGAATACCGAGCTTGTGTTTTGCCTCTATATTTGTGGTTCTGATGAAAAAGAAAAGAGGAATTTGTAGATATTCAACACTTTCATATTTAAAGTTTCAAGTTGTAAAATGGGGGAAAATACATCTGTTAAGCTTTTAGTACAATATTTACATTTCCACAACCAATTTTCCTGTTCACATTCAGGTACTGATCAGAAAAGGTAAAAAAAAAAAAAGTTTAAAACAAAGAAAGAAAATAAGAAAAAAAGAATTATTATTATTTTACCCAGTAGCCTTGTTGTTGTTTGTTTGTGTATAATAAGGATAAAGTGTAACTATCAAATGATAAAGAACTTGATCCTGTTGTATTTTAAGCTTTTTTTTTTTTATTGCGTTGTGTGCCACTAGGCCACCGTACAATTTCACAATTCAATTCACATGAACAAATCTTTCATTTCACTCAGTTCAGTTTGATTCAATATAATTCATTTGGAAATATTTAATGAAGGATACAGCCTACACATAATTTTTTCTGTTTTATGCTAGGTCTAATAATCAATACTTGTGCAAATTAAAAAAAAAGTGTTTTATCAAGCAGTATACACTGATGGTATTCGAGGGCGAGCAATCTTACTGTAATGCGAGGTGAACACCAGAGTGACGTCTAGAGTACAAAACCGGTAATAACAGGATTCACATCAATCAGATTGTACATTGCAGAAATAATCCCATTCATATGGCTCAGTAGGGGCCTGCTGCATCTACTGGTAGGCTTAGAATGGTGTTATCATCAATCGATCGTTTTTTTGGTCACACTGTACGACAATAATACTGTTTTTGTATCATAGTAAAGCGTAGGTTTAGGGTTTGGGGTAGGTGTAAACATAATCTAATCGGTAGAAAAATTAATTTAATTTTTAGTTTTACCAGTAGGTGTAGCAGGCTCCTTCTGACCCATATGAATGGGCTGACAACCACTGATAACGGCCCATTCAATCCAGTGATAACATCCGAAGCGGATCGCTGCGCCCTTAGCATTTGGAGTGAATTGTTTTTTTGGTTTTTTTTTAACAATTTATTTTTTAATTACAAAGAGAGTGATATTGTCCCACAAAAAATAACTATTGTTTTGCTCTCTCAACTCAACGTATGATCTATGTTTCCTTGTGCAGCCACTTTCATATCACGTCAGTTACCTGATAGTGACAGTTTATCAGTGAACATCTATCATAATGTCAAAAAGGCTGAAGCCCAGAGAAGAAAAATAAAGAGGAGAAGAAGAAGAAGAAAAACGGGACAAAGACATAGGTAAAACTAATGAATGATGACGATAATATTAAACTAGATGAGGTAAAAAATTTGTAACAAATTTTGTCTAGTTCAAAATGTTAATTTTTTTTTTTCGTGTAATATAACACATTTTAATAATATTTGTACAAGTTGTGTAGCATTTGGGGACTTGTGTAATTTTTTATTTGAAAAAATATATATATATTTTTAATTGGCAAATTTTGTAAAAAAAAAAATATACATATATATATATATATATATATATATAATTGGCCTTTAAAAATACACGTTTCTAAGTTTAATGTGTGGTGATAACGTTACAAAGTGTGTTTTAATCACCATGAGATCAGAGTAAAAAGTCCAGACACTGCATTTAAACAAAACAAGCATTTTGATTAGTAATGACAGTCATGGGTTTTTAGGGGACAGGGGGGTCAGGGGCAAGGTTATAATAGTTTTGGATTTTTCATTAGTTTTAGTTTTTATTTAGTTTTGACTTTTTGTTTTCAAATTCAGTTAGTTTTAATTAGTTTTTAAGGGAGATTTGCTAGTTTTTATATTTTGAAATTGCTTAGTTATAGTTTTTATTAGTTACAGTGTTAGATTTTTTTTTCTTTTGTAAATTAGGATATGTGTCATCATGAATCAAAATCACCAGAATAAGTATTGTATAATAAAAACTATAAAATAACTGTTTTCACTGATATATTTAATGGTTTCTGTTATCAGAAAATTGGAATGAATATGAAATAGTGACTGAAATGCACCCCATTAATAGACCTTCTAAACTAGTTCTATTTTACAAGATAAATCTGGATTAAAATCCTGATGTATAATCAAGCCGTTGTCTGATGAAGTCAAATACACATACGTTATAGACAATGGCTCTGCTGTGATTTTGGCTCTATTTGCATGTAAAATCGAGTTAGAAGTAACATAATATCTATTTTAACTGAAAGCCCTGCTCCTCTCAGCCGCTCACTGAACAGAACAGACACAGGCATTATTGGTAGCATGATGAAGCTCATCAACTTTCTTTGATAAGCCAGGCTTGATTGAGTTAATGTAGCACGTGCAGATGAAAGTGTGACATCAGCAATAAGCAGCCAAACTTTCATTCACTTCTTGTCAGATAGTCAGATTCACTACCAAAGATTAAAAGATTGAACAATATGAGGAATTTCAATACATTTACACAGCAAGATGAAACAATCTTTTTAATGAAAGAGGAAAACTTGAAGAAGAAGAAAAAACTTGCAAGTAAGCTGTATTATCTATGTTTATATTAATTTAAAAGCCTATTACAATTAAACTCAACTGGCTTGTGTAAGGGATTAAGGAGATTATAATTATACCAATAATAAAGTAATTCTAAAAATAATAATCTAAAAAATTCGGATGATTTTCTCTTTAAACAATGTTTCACTATGCAGCGTCCTTTAATTTGGAGTAAGAGAAGCTGGGGGAGTGGCTTTATTGCATCAGACATGTGTCAACTTGCTGGAAGCTGATCGGTCAAATTTAGTTTTGAGATCTCTAATCCAGAACATAACCTGCTCCGGAGCAGGTGAGCCGTGCAGTGCAAGTTACCATGGCAAGGAAAACCAATAGAAGCCTAGTTTCTTTCATGGTACCTAAAACCCAGGATTGGTGCAAACTAATCCTAAACTTACCTGGCTAGCCAGCTAATCCAG
>JAUMHP010039623.1:0-10968 GCA_032361065.1 Enteromius trimaculatus | reverse complement strand
TAAGCTATAGATGTGCACACACACACACACACACATATATATATATATATATATATATATATATATATATATGTACATACATACATATACCTTTTTCAATTATTCAAGACCAAACGTATCAAATGATATAATTTTATTTTTAATAGGAATAAAAATGTTTTCAAGAAATTTGAATCCTTTTTTCATAATTTTTTTAAAAGTCCAACTATTATTATGTAATTATACATAATGCATATATAGTTCTTAAGTCATAAGATCTGCTTTTATGTTGTTACGTTATTACTACTATTTTACTACATTATGCGTTGGAATGCAGCCTCTATAAATGAAAATCAGCAGCGCTAAGAGTCTGCTGATGGCGGTGTTTATATCTCTGGAAGATTTGTATTGTAACCCGATCGCACACAAATCTCAGAAAAGTGCATCAGTGTGGCACTGTCACAGTCTGAGAAACGCACCCATAACACGAACGCCGGCTCATGTACGACAGCAGGGCGCTCTGGGATCCTGTTTACCTTGTCCCGCATGATGGATCCGAGGACATGGACACATCTCTTTTCCCATTCAGGAAGCAGCAGAGTTAAAACCCATGGACACATTAGACCATCCTTTCCCACCCAATCCCCACGGCTGCGTTTAGTCGTGTCTAAACAGTAGTTTTCTAGGTTATTGGACACCATCAGTGAGTGGATCTGCTCTGTGTGTAAACAAAGAGGCTCTATCTGAACCCCGGATCTGAGTAATAGTGACAACAACCTCTGACTTCCACCAATTACCTGAGCAATGCCCTCGAGGACTGTGGAGCAGCTCAGGACCCTCACAGACCGGCCAGAGCTACTGATAGCAGCTTTAACAAATTGCCTGGTAAATAGGACCTCCCAGTATCGATTACGCTTTTTAAGGACTCTGCAAACAGGACTATCAAATCTATCATATTATATATTACAATTTTAATTTTAATAATAATAAAAAAAACAAACAAACATTTTTTAAAGAAGTTTGAAGAAACAATCTCATCTCAAACAGTAATCTCAGTGAGATGGTAAAACATTTACTAAATTTAAATCAAATTCATAAATAAACTCTTTCAAGGCAAGAATTTCTAGTTATCTAATAAATGCATTAAAGTAAGTGCTTGTGCAAATATATGCTTAAAAAATAACATGTCTTTAACAGTATTATAAATGGTTGCTTTTCAATTTTAAGAGCTGTAAATGTTTATGGGCATTATAATAATATACATAAAAGAGAGTAGCTGCATGGAGTAAATTGACCTCATACCAATTTCTACATGTAACAGTAATTCATTTTTGTCCCCTCAAAATAATTAAATTATCATAATAGTTCATGTATTTATCCAACTTTTTAAAAATCGATAGCTATAAATACAGTGCTTAATAGTACAATGTGGGAGCTTCGTTAGTTTTTATATATAAACATGAGATCAGATGTTTAAATGATTCTATTAAATGTAACATGTTTAACTAAAATGATTCTAAAAGGCTTTAAGTAACCTAAAAGCTTAATTAATCAAAAGCGGTATCTGTATTATCAAATTATGCTTTGAAAAATTTACAGATGCGATAATAGCTTATTTTAACATTCAATTATTTATTATAATAAAATTGTACATAGAGGAATGAGAATCATTAAAAAAAAAAACGATTTATACCGATTTATAAACGATTTACACTCTTTTATAATAATTCCCTAAATATGTAAGCTAATCAAAATAAAGCAGCGGTCTTTTGTAATGTAACGTTTATTATTTTGCAACCTATTTAATGGTTAAATAGGTTTTTTTTTTTAAAAAAACGCTTCAAACTATTTACAGTCCATTTTTTAAATAATAGAAATCTATATTGCACGGCGTAATTTTCTCATGATGTTTTCGTTAAAATTAAAATAATAATGTTAATGTAGGCTATTTATGAATTCTCCCGTGCGCATGACTATAGGCCATACAATATACATTTTAATAATAGGCCAATTGAAATAAAACACTGAAATCGATACAGGCCTTTGAAGTGCTAAAAACATCGACTACCTCGTGCTACTTAAAATCTATTCGTTTTTGTTGCTTTTATTATAATGCGTTAAGAGGTCACGCCGTTCTTAACTTCACAGGCCTGCATCGTTTTTATTTCTTCGATATTTTCTCAGCATCCTCGCGGGCAGAGTAACTGAACACGGATGCTCACCTTGAAATCGATGTCCCAGATATCTGTTCCTCAGCACCCACGGGTAGAAGTTCAAGGTATCCCTCTGATGGGGGCTGAAGAAGGGCTGTGTGGGGAGCTGGAGGTGCCGCAGAGACAGGCCGGAGTTGCTGGAGTGAGTGGCCGGGTCTGAGAACATCATCTCTGGGCTGCTGCTGTACAATGTCCTGCCTGAGTTCTGGAAGCAGCTCCCAAAGGGAGAGGGATGGATGGATTCAGCGAACCTCAGAGCAGTGGGTCTGATGGGCTCATCCGCGGCGGTACTTGAGGAATTGGAGTCTTTACCAACAAGAGATTCAATAGTGAAGCACTTCTTATTGTGCTGGAACATTGTGAGGGGCTATAAAAAATATACTCAGTCAATGAAATCAAATAAAACAGCAAATAAGTCACTCTGAAACCGATGCTGGGGTGAACCCGCGTTTAAAAAAGTCAAAAAGATAGTATTTAGACAGTCCATCTACAATCCATAACTTCATGCGTTTCCTTTGGTTCCTTCAATTACGTGGGTTGCAAAACACTTCCAATAGCTGCAAACAGGCGCGTGAGTTATGTTCAGATGAATTCAGGTCTCATCTCGTGCATGTCCTTGTCAGAGGAAAACTCGCGCACCGTCAGCTGTGTCATTTGAAGCGGGCATCAGCTCCTCCGATGCAGCTCTGATGATCGATGATCCGTCAGCTTGTGCGCCGAGGATTGTCATGAGCCAACTTCAATACCTGCGCGCGGAGCTCCGACAGCGAGGTGCGGTGCGCATGCGCAGATCGGCGAGCGGCGCACTCAATTACTGCCATTTTGTGTTGTGTAAAGAAATTCGGGGTTTCACCAGAAAGAGTTCAACAACAAAACACATCTATGAAGGGTAGACCTATATATTAAAAATGAGACCGGCGAAAACGGAATCTTTCTGATCTCATGACCGTGTCCTTGATTATGCGGTGCGTTACAGTTACAGTTTCTTGAATTTTATTGCATTTTTTTATTTGCCATTTTCTTTTCTTTTTGATTATTTATTTATTGCAAAAAAAAAAAGCCTGCACAATTAAAATGTTTCATAAAATGTGTTATGATATAGCCTACATGTACCCTGTAAAAGAAAGCGCAAATCTATGTAAATAAATGTTCTCATAATTCGTAACGATAGGCCTATTACTTTTTCGTTGTCTTATAGGCCAATATAAAACGTAGACTGACCATTTTAACAGAAAATGTATTTGCGTTCATAGTTAAGCCTTTTCACACTGTTAAAATTGTTTTATTTTATATTAACCCACGCCTAATTATATTTAGCCTAATATTTGAAAATGCTCTGCGGGTGTTTATATGATAATGCACATCTTTTAGGCTGTTTATTTTGTGGTGTATTAAAGTAAAAGTGTTAACTAGTAGGAAATTATTATAAAACAGCTAGCCTAATATTAAGAATGATTATTATCATTAACAGCATTTCTATTATTAACCCTTGGTTTTGCGTCAAATTATTATTATCTTGTAATTATCTTTATATTAAAGGATGTTCCTTACAAGTCAAGATAATAATAGAAAGATCGAAATTGAAATATAGCTTTCAGTTGTCAGTGAAATACTAAACTGACACACACACATCCAGCACTCATTTCTGTTTTATGATTAGAAGTCAGGAATCTGACCCGGTTCGGGTGTCTTAATGAAGCAGACACAGATCAAGGCGAGCGGGCATTGATCTCGAGGCTTGACATGTCTCGAGTGCCTCTCCTTGTCTCGTTTGTCAGTTACAAACGCAATAAGTTGTTGAGAGAGGACGGAGGCTAATGGGGTGGATCAGAGTCTCGGAAACCCTGGACAGATGTCACCCTTTTGAGAAGGAACAATCGTGGCTCAGGAGCCACACAAAAGCCCCCCTGCTCAGGCCTTTCACGATCCACCCAGCGGAAGCCCATGTGAACCACGCAGGGCACAGACCCCATTGAGCCCCAAAGCAGCCCTCTTGCGCCTCCCTTCTCAGTCCCTCTACATATAATTAATAGCTTTCTCTGGCCAATTTTGTCCCCTTTGCCTCAAATACAAATGGCCATTAACATCTATTAATTTTGCCTCTGGCAATTGATTGCAGATTGTGCAGAGCTGAAAGGCTATAACAGTGGGAGTTTTTGTAAGCACTCTGGGTGTGAAGGCGAGTTAAAATGTGATTATTGTTCCCCTGCCTGGAACTAACTGCTGTTAAACCCTCTTTGAACACGGAGAAGCCAAGATTGGTTATTTTACTAGTCATTAGCTGACTCGGAGAGCCGAAATTAAATGGACGACCATCAATAGAGGAACGTGATGAAAAAAAACCGGGTGAATTCAGCCTTTGACGAGGAAAAATGTACAGGACAAAGATACATTACAAAAAGGGTTGAATTAAGCTGTAAAACTTCTTAAATTACGTATAGAACTCAGATCTATTAGTAATGTTAATAGACAGCCACACTAAACTCTTTTCTTATTGCTCAATGCATTATTTTGCCGAATTATGCAACGTATTCTTTTTTAAAACAGAAAATTACGTATTTTGCACATTATATGAAAGTATGTGATTAGTTTTGGCGCAGGGCTTGATTCAAAAAGAACAGTAGAATAGAAATGATATAGAAATTACACGATAACAAAGAAAGACAGAATTAGTGACACAATTTGTAAAACAAGTTTAATCATAATAAAATATAAATAGAAAATACATTCAACCATGTTTGCATGATGGTCTAATAGAGGTTGTAAATATGCAATGGTTTAAGCACAAAATCGTTGTTTAAAGCTGGACTGGTAATCGCACATGCAGTGTTTTTTTAATTATATATATATATATATATATATATATATATATGCACATATAGAATAGATGTAATTAGGCTACTATTAGGCTACAGGTCTCAATATGATCAGATACAGGTTTAAGTTAGTTGCAGTCTTCAGTGAAGGCTACCGGAGCACAGGTAGATCCGTGGCGCCCTCTAGTGTACCGATCTGTTAAAGACACAGAGCACCTTCACCTAGACTAGGCTACTGAATGGACTTAAGACAGGTTTTTAAAATCACTGGATTGAAAGATGCACATCATCAAATCAGCTGTAGAGTCTTCATGATGATTATTAGCTAATTTCCCCATCAGTTCAAGCACTGAATCTATTTTTTTTTTTTTGTCCTCATCAGATAAAATAATTTCTCAAATAGGATATTATAATATTAACCTACTGATAACTCGAATGGAGACATTTTCCTCGTGTTATTTGTCTCAAAAAAAAAAATCTACTTTTTTTCATCCGATTTTTATTCATGAATTACCCATATACATGCATTGGTGCAAAATTATTAAATTAAATTTATTTCAGCATTTTAGAGTAAAAGTCATTAAAACTAGTCTGAAAAGAATGAGGAGACAAAGAGTTTTAAAACATCAAAAATCAAATGAATTCCAGCTTTTTTTTAAAAAAATTGTTAAATAGGTTTAATTACTTAAATTTAAAACATCTGAACATAAAACTTATAAGGCATGTAAGCACTTGAACTTCACAAAATTAGCAAAGTGTGTCCAAACTTTTGACTGTGTGGTCAATTTACCTGGCTTAAACGGCCCATAAAAACCTGTTAACTTGTTTAAAAAGAAATTACGCAACAGCTCATTAAAACCCAGCACAGTAAACATCATTAACAGTACATTGTTGTGGAGCAAAATCTCCCTCAAAATGCTTTTTTCGAATCATCTTCCTGTGTGAAATAATCCTTCAATACATAGGAAGATTGCATGCATTCAAAAGTGTCATTGCCATTGCTCTGCTGGCGAATGTGAAAAAGTACCCTGTATTTTAATTAAGACAGTAATTGCAATGGCATAGAGTAATATTGTCTTTATTTTTTGGCAAACGTGTTCTGTGCAGTTGTGCAGCAGTTTGTTGCCACAGGCACAATAACCCTTTAGTTTAGACAGAGTACTGATTCACAGTTTAATTTCAGGCATTGCCAATAAAAAGTATGTAGAGTCCAAATTGTATGCTGAAAGGATACAGCTTCATGCCTTCGGTTCATCTATATATAATCCTGCGAGTCGTAACATCATTCCATGCACGAGAAACATAGGAGAAGAGTACAAAGACTGAAACTAGGAAACCTTTGCTTTTATATAAATACTGAATAATGTGCAAATACAGTCCAAGTACCCTCAAAACCCTTTCATATATATATATATATATAATGTCATTTTCAAGACATGATTTTGAATTCAAGCGAAAAGAAACAGAACTCTGAGCAAAATACTCACAATTGCACCAAGAGAAACGGTCCAAAACAGGCCACTGCTACAACTAAAATATTATAAAACTCATTTAAAAATCTGGATGCTCATATTTGAAATGCAGATGATGCAAGCTAAGTGCAGTACCCGATGTTGGTCCATAGTTCAGTTCAAAAATGAGGAAGCGCTTCATCATGGATGAAGCCAACAACACTGTCCTATAAAAATAAAAACTCAGAGAATTTTCCCACAGTCACATATTCAAGTCCTTTTGGTTAGCCGATCAGGGTGACTTTTTCAAGTGTGACTGGCACCAGCAAGCTGTGAAAGCCTTCCTGCCACCACATTCTGGCTTTCCAGGTCCTGCTTAAGCAGATTAGCTGGACTGGCACCACGGGGTCTCGCTGAGGTCACACTCTAGAAAGGTGTTGATGACAGTGCATGGAGCTCCGCTCACGGTCACTTCCTGTCTGGACTCCACCTTGTAGCGGAGGTTAGTCAGGCCCCCCTCCGGGTCCACCTTAAACTGCTCCTGCAGACAGACAAGAATCCGAACATTAGGACGCGTGTCGTGAGAGAGGTGGGAAAAAAAGGGAGAACATTTTCTTTTAAAGATATTTGCTTTGCATGCTCACATGTAGGTACTGTAAGGTAGCCTATTTGTTTTATTAACTTACATGTGCAAAACTGTCATTTTTCTCACACACACACAAAAAAAATCTAAACCCCATGCTACTGTATGAAAGATGAAGTGCTATGGAGGCTATTTAAGACAATACTGGCTGATTAGACAGCAATGCTAACCTAAAATGCTACATGTTTGCCCCCTCTCTCTCGTCACTGCTCTCACATCTCAGACCTCTAATGAGTAAAATGGTACTATACAAAACTTATTAAAACAACCAGGGGCCAGATGCATAAATGGGTATCTTAAGAACTAATTTGACCAACTAGAAGTCTTATTACTACCTTTTTGTAACGGAATTTAAAAAATCGTTTTTAACACTTCATAAGTACATACTGGATATAATATACAAGTCAACTACAAACTTTTGCTGTGCATCTAAAAACAACATCACTGGTAGGACATAAATTGTAATAAAGCAATCCAATAAAGCATCGTTTTCTACTATGCGCTTTATTAACAAGTCTACGTAAAAAAGGACAGTGAGCACATTTGTGACAATCAGGCAAAGTATTATGAAACATTTGTTGCTTATATTGTACACTGTTTCACATGCTATTCCTTAAAAAGAATAGTAGGCAGTATACACTGTGTACTGGGTAGTAAGCAAGTTTGCCATTTCGAACACAGACAGTTTCTCATTGGATCTAAGCCAGGGGTCATTAAACTTGATTCTGGAGGGCCGGTGTCCTGCAGAGTTTAGCTCAAACGTGCCTCAACACACCTGCCTGGGAGTTTCAAGTGTACCTCGTAAGACCTTAATTAGCTGCTTCAGGTGTGTTTGATTAGGCTTGAAGCTAAACTCTGCAGGACACCGGCCCTCCAGGAGCGAACGTGGTGACCCCTGATCTAAGCACATCTCATAGGTGTCCTTATTTATATCTCTAAAAAGGGTGAGAAATTTGCATCTATGAAATGGAAATTATGTAATGAGCAAAAATGCTGAGGCGTATACACTACCACTAAAAAGTTTGTGGTCTGTTTTAATTGATCCTTTTCAGCGTCATTGCTTCAGTCTTGATTATCACTGATCCCTCAGAAATCATTCTAAAATGCTGATTTACTGATTTTTTTTTATTATTATCAATGTTGAAAGCAGCAGAGTTGTGTTACTGTTTCTAAAACAAATAATCATTTTTTCAATATACATTGTTCAATATTGTTGAAAAATATTTATTGTTGAGTATACAGTTCAAAAGCAGTGCTGTCAAATGATTCATCACATCCAAAATAAATGTTTTTATTTACATAATATGTCTGTGTGTACTGTGGATGCACACACACACACACACACCCATGCATGCATACATTTAAATACTAATTTTAAGATTATATATTAACTATAACACAAAATAATATATATATATATATATAAAAATTTCAAAATATATACTGTATATACATATATACACACATATAAATATACAAAGCACACAGATATATTATGTAAATCGTAATATTTAGAATATATACCCGCTTTGGATAAAAGCATCTTAAAGTAAAGCTAAATGGAATAAAAAGATACCAAAGAAACTAAACTCTTTATCAAAATTAAAATGTATCACACGACTGAAACACGGGATTAATATCCCCTGGTGACCTCTAGTAAAGGTTTTCTGTGATCCTAACAGCATCTCTGATTTGGCCAGCAGGATGTCATAGATCTTTTTTTTTCTTCTAGGCTGCAAAGTATTTTAACACTTCTTTGGATGCTGGAGTGTATCACTAGATTGCACCTTCATAAAAAGAAAGCTGAAAACCATCAGAAGAGCGGACACAAGAAAGACTAGATGGAGATGGATGACATGTATAGCGTCACGCAGTAAGGAACATTCTTTGGTTTATGATATATAATACTATGCAAAGCTTTGACATCATATCCGGGAGATAAGTCAAGTAAAATCACAGGCTTTGCTTATCCCGTGCGAATGGGCCACACCAAATCCAGATGCAGGGGGGTGATTTCTAAATCACACGAGGTCCCTAGATGATACTAATTTCGTGTGAATAGGGCTGTAATGTTGCTGAAGGTTATATACTATATATTTTTTGTTTACCTGCTTTTGTGCAGCGATCCGCTTCTGATCTCTCTTCCTCCAGGCTGGATCATGGATGTGTCGAAATGTTTTAGTTCCTGTAGTAATACCCGTTGGCCTAAAAAGCTGCAGATTTAAACGGTAAATACAAAATGATCTATGAAATCTACGTACACTTATAGAGCACACTTTCAAACATTACCTTAAGATCAGCTGTTTTTAGTCTTCTAAAAAACTCGTCATCCTCTCTTCCCCATCCCCAGAAGCGGTTAGACATCCCATTGCACTTCAGACACACACGACAAGTGAAAGGATGTGTGAACAAATTCTCTTCAGAAACAGTATTCAACACACACACACACAACGGTTCAGGTTTCTTACCAGCTGATAATGTCTCTTGGTAAGCAGCAGGATTCCTCCCACATACGTCTTGTAATGATATAAGGGATGAAGGTCTGGAGAGGCCACATGGAAGGGACCCTCCTTTGGAAATCCATAGTCCAGATCCTCATTTTGAGGCAACAGGTCCACATCATGCATTGCAATGTAGTCCGTGTCATTACTGCTTTCCATAAACCCAACGTTAATAAGAGAGGCCCGATTGAACCTGAAAAGCATGGATATAAATGCGTTCTTTCAATAAAACAACAAATACATACATATGAATATAGCTACACTATATCAGCAATGAAAGGCACGCACCGAAAGTGATCCAGCTGGTTTATAATGAATATTTTATGTCGTATTTTCTTTTTGTTGAGGAAAGCGTGCATGTAAGGGACAAATACGAGCAGCTCTTCAAAGCGCTCTCTGAACGGCACAATGAGGGCCATTTTATGAGAGCCCCAGGACGGGTCATCGGCAGACGAGGACTGTCTCTCTGCAGGACAGGGCTGGTGAGGGAGGTGACTGTACCCAACCGTCTGGCCCATGTCTCCTGAACAAGTCAGCTGCACCCAAAGAAGGGACACCAAAACGAACACCATGCAGAGCCCAAAGAGCTTCCAGACGGTGCATTTCCTCGACAGAAAACTGGAACCATAAATACATTTGTGTGAAACCTCAAAATATTTGTACTTTAATACTTCACTTTAAAAATCCCACTTAAATGCGTGATTCTTGAAATTAACGCAGTGGGGTGCAGTCACATAAATCACTGTTCTGCAAATTTCTGAGTGCAAAATCCACAAAAGACTTCCCTAAGCAGATTTCACAACAGCTATTGCTTAAGAAAAATTTGCAGTGCTGTCAAAAACAAGTTAAAATAAGTTGTTTTCATGTTAAGCTGTGCTTCATGCATTGCTACAGAAGGCCACTTTTATTCCCATTAAATTTATTAACGCGACTGTACCTTTAAGCAACATTAGTGGGAGGGACATTCAAATTCTAGAGAGCATTTAATTGGCTGAAACGAATGAGTGCATGATGAGTCATCAATACTTGTGGTTAGTTTTCCAACAGGACATATACTCTTTACAGAGAATACAATGTTATGTATTATTATTATTCGAATTATTTTAAATGCGTAAGTCTACACGTAACAGAAATGGCATAAAAGTATTACAACTCAAGCTATGATTTCATTGGGTCTTTAAAGTATATCGCAAAAGGTTGCAATAAGAGTTTTAGTGAGCAGGCTGATCAAAATTAATTGGCACAAGCAACTTACAATATACAACCGCAGGCATTAGCTACATTGGTTGACAAACATTAATCCTCAGGGACCTCGCGCATCTTGCTCAATCAGACTTAACCCTATCAGGGGGGGGGGGGGGGGGG